>LS518949.1:163914-191224 GCA_900490845.1 Pristionchus japonicus
GGAAGCACAAAGCGAATTCGCAACCAAATCGTTAGCTCTAAAGCGTTTCTAGCAGCTACTAGGGTCCTTTATCGATGACAGACTGGCGAGCAGTATCGGACACCTTTGAGTCGGTCAAAATTGAAGGTTAAAGTTGGAAGAGAGGGGGTTAGAGCACTTCCGAAGGTCGCACACCGCTCGCCAGTACATATTTCATTGACACATTTTCTCCAAGCAGTTCAGTCATGAAAAATCAAAGAAAAAACGTTTCCCCGAATTGTGCTTCAATTTTAAAGATTTTAGTACGCGCGTATTTTATTTGGTTCCGGTTATCGCTAAACGCAGTGAAACTTCTCGACTGACCGTGTGTGTCAGGCGTGTGTGTCACAATGTGCATCCTCCGCCTCTCGCTCCTCCGCCGATCTATCACCCGGCGTGTCTAGAGCACGCCCTCTCCGCATAAGATTGAACGCGCGCTCGCCATATCGAACAGCTTCGGCTCGATTGGGGGAACCTCTGCCCGTTTGGAGCTTGAGGGATGGGCGAAATAGGCTCCGCCCCTTCCTCTCCCCCTCTCGCCTTCCTCCCTTTACAAACAGTGCCTTCCGCGCGGACGTTTTGGGCTCTAGCTCAGCTCAGGGGCAAGATAAAGACTTCTGGTCAAAAGCATGTTGTTACTGGTGTCCTGAGGGATAGTTTGGATAGACTTTTGAGCACATTACGTGACATCGGCTTTGAGCGTTGTGGCCCCTAGGCATGGAATCTTCTGGCAAAATTGAAACAGAACAACAAGACATCAGCTCGATATTCTCTATTTCTATCCTATCTCTTCGTTAGAAAACAAAGCAGCCTAACAGGTGGCGCGTCTGAATTGCTGAGAACTATCTCGACCATTGGCCTGACTCTCTCCATTTTGCATGCTCTCTCACCAACAAGACAGCGCAAGAGATATTGGAAGTTCAAGAGACTCAGACCACGATATCTGAGATCTTGCTAGCACGCGGTGGGAGGAATCGCGAATTGGCTTTCTCGCTATTTTCTCTCTATTCCTCACGGTCTCTAATCAATCAGAAAGCGAGATAGTACGTGGAATGAAGAGAGTTCAGGATTTGCCAAGTTTGCGCAGTGAAATCCGAGCTACACTAGCGTAACAAGTAAGCTAGAGTTAGCCCACTCGAGATTGCAAGTGATGGTTGGCGAAAGAGTGAAGAGCTTGAAAAATCTGCGAAAATGGAAGGAAAGAAATAATTCAATGGGAAACGTATGGAAGATCATTGAAAATGAGTGATGAAGAAGGGCAGGGAACCATAAAATCAGCCAACACCGATTCGCTTGACCTTTAACCGACCGGAGAAACTCAAGATCACGAGGGTCGAGGAAACTGATTTTCCCTTCTGATAACACACATCACAAGAGAAGAAGAGAGAGACGAGCAAGATACAAACACACTGTCTAATTGAAAGAACAGCGATCCTGATGCTCACAATTTCGAGAGCTACGAGAAAACGCGAGCGAGGTGTAGAACAAGATGCATAGAAAAAGCATGGGGGGCACTGGACTCTTACTAGTATTAGGCTATCTAGCACGCTAAACTATCGAAGAATAACGACCTTCAAATCACAAACTCGAAAGTTACGAAAACGCGAGAGAAGATGCGAAAAGATCGCTGACGTTTGTGTTTGCCTGGGGCTCTCTTTCTCTGCTTCTCTCTGCTCTCTTCAGTCTCTCCACTCTCTGCTGTCTCACCATCTGTCGCGCTTCTGCTCTACCTCCCCCTCGCGTTCTTTCGGTCTCTCTCTCTCTCTCTCTTTCTCACGATCTTAATATCACGCTGTATAGGTTACAGCTGCAGCTTCGAAATGCTCACTGAATATTCCGAGTCTGCTATGAATGCCTAATGCCTCCAATTTGCCTCTCTACGCATATTCCTACCCTCGCGTTCTCTCGGTCTCTCTTACGATCTCAATTGCATTCGCTCTTACTGTGCTACTGCATCTGCTGTAGAAGCTGATCGCAAGAAAATTAACGCAATCCTTTGAGCAACGCGATTTAAGTGAACCCCAGCAACGTTACTGCTGCACAGAGAAGAGATCACAGGCAAGAATGAAACGGGGATGGTAGGATAAGTGAACGAATAGGAAAAAAACAGTCAAACAGGGAACCTTCTGACCTCGCTTCACACAGACTCTTCACGCTTAGATGACCACTAGAGAACACTCGCAACTGAGAGAGTCCTGACAGCTAGAGAAAGAGCAGAATCCATTATTTCTCAAGGACTATAGCTGATATGAGAGAGGGGCTAGAGAGCGAGAGACTGTGGGGATTGAGGAGAGCGCAGACAGATAGAGCAAAAAGTGAAAAACCCAGCATCGCATCGCACTACTTCTGATCACAAGCGAAGATAAGTATCGGTTACGAAGAGCTCTCTTCACATTGCATGATCTCTTGCTCTCCATCAGGCAGAACGAGATAGTGCGTACATTTGAGAGAGTAAAACGGCTACAGAACACTCTCTTCACTCTACACGATCTCTCGCTGGTTCGACGGAATGAGAGATTAGGCAAATTGGAGAGAGCCCCTGACCAACGGTCTCAATGACGGCAACGCAAAAAGGAAGAGTAGAGGTGTGAATTTAGCGGCCCTTATCGCTCCATAAAAATGGACAACTATCCCGTGAGTAAAAGGAGAGATCACAGATCAAAGGCGGCAGATTGGCGTCATCACTACGCAATGATCAGGTCCTACTTTTCCGCAGAGATCAAAGATCAAAGATTCTACTCGAGGTCAAGTACTAGTTGGTCTCGAACCATCTGCATTGTGCACTTTCGAATTCGTCATGCTGAAAGGTGCTTTATCAACGACAATTCAAGGACAGTGAATGATTCTTGATTCTGATGATTCTGAGCATTTACACGTAATAACACAACTGGTCGATTCAATGTGCCAACAACAAAAGAACTGGAGGAAAAAGAACTGGAATAATCAATGAACTTCTAATCATATTTTCTACCGTAATCTATCATAGCTCATTCGGGTCCCGTGCGGATCCCCTTCCTCTCTCCCGTATTCCTTTAACCTTGGAAAATGTGGACGAGATCCGTAGGGTGGCCCGACTCCTGGAGTAGCCTGAAAGGGGAGTGAGTTGAATTTTTTGTTGTTGATTTTTTGAACTCACAATCAAGGAAGGTAAAGAAATCAGAAAAGGTCGAATATTTTCTGCTATAGAATGAATATGAAACATTGTGCAGCTTGTGCTGAATATGAGTTTAACAAAGCTCTAAAAGATTTTATTTCAACTATCGATCTGGAAATCATTGCAAGAGCGAATAATGTAATGCCTATCTGCGCTACATAACTCCATTAATCTTCCAAAATGCTCAAACCATCGCTGCTTGCAACAAAAAATATTTTTTATGGGAAAAATCCAACTCGCAAGCATTACTAAATAGAAGACTTCCAGTCCTATCACTACATCACGAAACAGAAAGACTTCTGGTCTCCATGAATTCGACTTCGGGAAAATAATGAAAATCAGCAGAAACCCCTTTCGCCAATTGGAGCCATGTGAGATCTAGCGCAACTACTCCTACAAAACACCAAAACAAGCGAAAACAAAAACAAGCCAAAACAATCCCTCACCTCGCTGCGGCCTGCACGAATCCGTCCGGTCCGCACACGAACACCACCTCGGCGCCCTGGAATTAACAGAATCAATAAATGCACAGTTTTAAATTGTCTGCCAGGTGACTTCTCGCAGCGCATTCCACTCTTTACTGTACTTCTTGGCTTTTCTATGATGGGATGCGAGTTTGCAGTAGAGTAACAATTCAAAATTCGATAGCAAATGGGGCGTGTTCAGGCTGCAGCGCGCAATCGTGAGTTCTTGCGAATATCTCTTGCAGAACTCACCCACTATCAACCCCAAACTCTTTTGCATCTAACTAGATCCCAGGTGATTTCTAGCAGCTCGCTGTACATATCAGCGCATCGGAGTGATACTGTTGATGGGTGCATTCGTCGCAAACAACAACAAAAAATCGAAATGTCTCATTCCGGAAAGCGATGTTCCGGCTACAGCGCGCAGTCATGAGTTCAGGAGAATGCGAATGGCGATAGTCTCTCTGCCCGCTACGCATACCCATAAACAAAAAAAAACTGTCCGCTCGCCCTCACTCCTACGATATTCTGCCATTCCTCTGCTTCCCTGTTCTAACCAAATGATTTCCAACATCAACTGGCACACTTGATCTCGAAGTAGATGTAATTTCAATCGACGAGGAAATTAGATTCGAAAAAAAACCTTCTCCGCCGTAATCTCTTACCACCAATTCCGTACCTAACCAGTCGAATCTCCGCACCACACATCACTCTTCACCATATTCCAACGCCGTTTTCAATCTCTCGTATTCTCTCTTTGCAAATCAACTCAACATCAACTCTCCGATATTCTCCCTCGCCACTCGTCCTCTCTTGCCACTTCCCCCCTCCCATTCTAACCAGTCAATTCCCCGCATCAACCGAGGTTCTTCCCCAGATTGCTATACCGTTTTCGATTCCACCTTGGAATATTTTGCCTCAACTAACCATCAACTCTCCAATATTCTCCCTCGCCACTCGTCCTCTCGCTCCGCTCCACGCATCGTCTGCTGCTGAGAGTACGTGCACGATTCGACCGTCATCGGCTATCGTGTCCTGAGGATGGAAATGATTGATTCAAAACATCGGCTCAGGGCCCACACTAGACAACGGATATTGACTGATCTCTACTACTGCAACGATTACAGTATTTTACGGACTCTGTATTGTGAATTCCGTATATTACTCGAGACTCAACCCGCCACTCGCCTCGCCCCTACTGTAGATAATAGGGTGTAATAGGGATCGCTGCTGGTACAAGAAGAAAGAAGAATCATTTGAATATAAGAAGAACCCTCATTTCCCCACCAAATCCCTAATCCCCCACATTTCCCTCTCCACTCTCTCGTCAACAAGACTAATCCCCCTCATTTCCATACCCACTCTCCCCTTTATAAACCCTTCTCCCCTTCACCAATTGGGTGTTGGTTGATGGATAAATTGTGATCTATGACTCTGTTGGGTTTTTCACAGTTCATCCGGAGATCGATACCCCAAGCCGGGGAAACCTAGCTTGTACACTACCGTATCCTACCGTATACTATCTACTTCATGCAATCTGCTCCCTCACCTCTCCTCCCTCCGTCATCCATCCTCCCCTCGGCGTGTCTTCTTCCGTCTTGTTGTACGCGACGAGACGGCATCTGGAACTTAGACGGTTACGATCCTGACAAATTGAGCGGTGCAAAATTTTTTACTATGTCACTATCTTATGCATCCTACGAACTGAAAGACGTAAAGTTTTTGCACAGTCCTGATCCAGACTTCATTAGTGTGATTCCCTTCGACAAGTCAATTTCAATAAGATTTACGGATATCTGCCAGACGAGATACTTTTTATTGTTGTTTTCTACAGACGACATCAGGAATGAATTGGAAGGTATCCAATCGCGTGGATATGACGCCGTTCGTTTAAGAATCGAACAGATCGGGAGTGGGCCGGCACAGCCAAAATGGGTCGATCGGCTGAAAGTGTGTGCTTTGGGGTTCTCGAGGGTGCTGTTGAACATGCGCGCCCTTATTTTGCATTTTGAGCCTTGGTCGGCTCCAGACGGCGTCACGTCGAAAACCATTTTATTTCTATTTCCATGTTCCAGATAGCGCTAAAAATAAGTGAGCGCGGTTCCCAGGTTAGAATTTGATGCTGATCACGCCTGTCGAGGTCATTTTTCATTAATTTCAAAAATGCTTTATCTGCAAAATGAGATTTTGCAGAAACACCCGTGCAGGCTTAGCAACATACACCATTCGATCCGCCTTGAAGAGAGGATTTCGAAAATGCCCCTGAACGTATGAAAATACCTTTGGGTTTTCAAATGAGCAAGGAAAAACCGAGGCAAAACTGAGTGGGAGCGGCGTCTCTCTCCTTGATCTACCTCTTCCCCGAACCGTCTCTCTCTCTGCTCTCTCGTATTTACGCGCTCTCTCGCCTCGCCCTTGAGGTCACGTCTCGGGGAAGAGGTAGATCAAAGGAGAGAGACGTCGCTCCCACTCAGTTTCGTCTCGGTTTTTCTCTGCTCATTTGAAAACCCAAAGGTATTTTCATACGTTCAGGGGCATTTTCGAAATCCTCTCTTCAAGGCGGATCGAATGGTGTATGTTGCTAAGCCTGCACGGATCTTTCTGCAAAATCTCATTTTACAAATAAAGCATTTTTGAAATTAATGAAAAATATCCTCGACAGGCGTGATCAGCATCAAATTCTTACCTGGGAACCGCGCTCACTTATTTTTAGCGCTATCTGGAACATGGAAATAGAAATAAAATGGTTTTCGACGTGACGCCGTCTGGAGCCGACCAAGGCTCAAAATGCAAAATAAGGGCGCGCATGTTCAACAGCACCCTCGAGAACCCCAAAGCACACACTTTCAGCCGATCGACCCATTTTGGCTGTGCCGGTCTCTGATCGAGTCTTACGCGAACGGCGTCATATGAAGGATCCCTGGTCGTGAGAACCACCGGGTTAAGCTAGGAGCTATATCTTGCTATAGTCGCACGCAAGTGTAGAAGTCACTTATTATGATTTCAATGACGTGGTTCGGGAAAGAATCAAAAAAATTGTAACTCTAGACATGATACATTCACACTGAACCGCGTAATCGCGCCTTCTCCACTAGATACGAATCCCAATTTCAGATGGAGATGTTAAACAGGTTCATTCAAAAGGCCAGTCTCGAAAACAGGCATACTTCTGTGACTCTAAAGAAGTGCAGACTCGCGTTTCACAGTCAGTATGAAGCATCTATCGCCATGAGCTATTCGATACTCCGCAGACAATGCATACTACAGTTATTTTCGAATAAAAAATCAAAACACCAGTCAGATACCGTACCTGTCCCATCCTCTCTCCCTGATCACTCCGAGCATCGGCGTGAGACCCGTGCCGCCCGCCAGACAGACCACCCGCCGCTTCCAGTCGTTGATCGGCGAGGGTACGGTAGCTGGTGGGGTGGATACGGTAGTCGACGAGTACGGTCGAGCGCAGAAATCGATCGAGCCGATCGGGTCCGAAATGTGCACGAGGTCGTCTGAAACGAGCATTGAGTATGGATGACGACATTAGAAAAATAATGGACAAGAACAGAGTGACGCCATCTACCAGTGAATCGAGATCAGTTCGAAAAATGATCAGATTCGAAAAGAACAGATGTCGCATAAAAATTTCAAAGTCAGAAACAGGTTTCACACCTTCCACGAAGCCATGTAATCAGCGCCGAATTCAATTCTGCGCAACTTCTATCAAAAAATTCAAAAAGTCATTCTACTGCTAGCCTTCCGGTTGCGTTAACTCCATGCATATTCCCTCTTACCTCTCTTCAGCTTCTCTATAGCCGGCGTGACCACTCCATCCTAGTAGATCTTGATGAGGACCCCCCCCCCCCTCCCCTATCCCGAAGGCACCAACCGGTTTCGCTCCTACTTCAAATCAATGTGATCAGCGGTCAATAGTAGAGGCAAAAAAAATCAATCATTTCAGTGTAATGAATTTCACCCACATGCAGCTATCTGCTAATCTCCTCCAGTCCCCCCCCCTCCCCCACCTCTCTTCAGCCTCTCTATAGCAGGCGTGACGACTCCATCGGAGTAGATGGTTGAGGAAAAACTCCCAAATGTACTATCAGGTTTCACACTTTCTAAGAAGTATTGTAATCGGCGCTGAGCTCAATGCCACCCATCCACCTATGGTAAAAACCACCTAACATAGACGTTTTTAGGACCATGTAGCTATCAGCTAATCCCGAACAGTCCACCCACCTCTCTTCAGCCGCTCAATGGCTGGCGTAACCACTCCATCGGAGTAGATCTTGATGAGGAAAAACTCCCAAAGACACAAACCGGTTTCACGCTTTCTATGAAGTATGGTAATCGGCGCTGAACCCAATATCAGTGGTGTCCATCTAGTTCATTCATACACCAACCATAACATGCAAGTAACGTAATATTAATGGCTACCATAATGTATCCAGACCGGCCAAGCAAATATTTTTCAACAGTCCACCCACCTCTCTTCAGCCTCTCAATGGCCGGCGTGACCACTCCATCCGAGTAGATCTTGATGAGGAAGGCGAGCAGCCGACCAGATGAGAGACGGGCGGAGATCTGGAAGAAGAAGGTTTCATGGGCAGGCGAATATCCGAAGGTGTGAGATGCTACGATCTTGCCCAGGTAATCTTCATCAAACAAAGCATTAAATTTTGTGATTGGAAACTGTAAAAGTAAAGTTTCACGGTACGCAGAACAATCCGAAGTATTTATTCTTTGGTTAACAACACACAGCGTGTCAGAGAGGACGATCTCCTTTGTTCTCCGCGGCGGATCATTCGCCATGGCCGCGCGTCGATGCGCGGTGAAAGTGAGGGACGAATGAGACGAGACAACAAATAATATCTGTGAAGCATAGAATGCAACTTAGTGATAAGGATTAAATATGCAAATCTGAAATATCACAGCTATCAAGAGTCATCCTAAGAAGCTTCCCTAAGCTGCTTACGCTTCGAAGCTTGAAAATAACGCGAAATTTGGCCATTCTGAGCACATTTTCAAAGTTTTCTGAAGATCCAGAAAAGATCGAAACATTCTGCCACCGTAGGGCTTATTATAATTAGCGTTTGCAGAAGTTGTAGTACGGAATATACGAATTTTGAATTTTCCGCGAAATCACGGTCTGTATTTCCTCGAAAAATTAAAATTTCAAAATTTCCGTACTACAACTTCTGCAAACGCTAATTATAATGAGCCCTAAGGTGGCAGAATGTTTCTATCTTTTCTGGATCTTCAGAAAACTTTGAAAATGTGCTCAAAATTGCTGAATTTTGCGTTATTTTCAAGCTTTAAAGTGTAAGCAGCATAGGAAAGCTTCTTAGGATGACTCTTGATAGCTGTGATATTTCAGATTTGCATATTTCATCCTTATAACTAAGTTGCATTCTATGCTTCACAGATATTATTTGTTGTTTCGTCTCATTCGTCTCTCACTTTCACCGCGCATCGACGCGCGGCCACGGCGAATGATCCGCCGCGATAATTGGATAACCTCCTCTCTCTGACACGCTGTGCAACAAAATAAATATTTTTCAGAGGAAATCTACGAATAGGACAGTTTCACGGTTATTTGAATAAATTACAAAGCCAAATTCGCAATCTCTTTAAATTTTATTGACACATGCGAAATGGGCTTCACCGCTATTGCAAGTATTGAACGTTCGCCATTCGGCAATGGGTTCCAGTTGTACTTTGGAATAATTCAAATTCTTCTCATTTACAGATCAAGCTAGTCCAAAAGTCTTTCAGTCCGAGTTTCACAAGTACTAGAACCATAGCAAACTTTTAGCACTTTGATTCTTCCTTGTGCGATAGTGGAAAAATAGTACTTTCATCAGTTTTCAAGATGTTCTATCACCCTTCCCTTTCCCTCCATTCGCACCTCAGGTTATATCATCGGTCCCCTAACTCTCACCTCCTCCTCCTCTCCTCCGATCCATCTCCGCATCGCGGCCGTGAGTGGGATGGGCGTGTACGGACGGGAGACTTGCGAGGCTGAAACATAGACATTCATTTTCGAAGAAGAAATCTAAAGGATCATCACACCCGAGATCCAGCAGAGAATGCCAAGAATAGTTGACACAAGAATCATAACGCTGGCTAAAAGCAAAGAAGCGTCATTAGAAGTCAGTGCAACGGACATGTACTTGCGAGGCTGAAGAGGGGAATAATTATTTGATTTGGTCGACAACGATCACCGAATTGCAGACGAGGTGACCACTATTTTTTTAAGAGAGATGCTACAAACTAATCGCACCTCTGGGGCGACAGAGAATACAAAGAAGGACTGAGACCCCAGCCCTACAACTGCCATAAGGGAAAATTCGTCATTAGAAGTAACTAGAATGGTCGTACACAGACGGGAGACTTGCGAGGCTGAAGAGGGGAATAATTAACTGATTTGGTCCACAGCGATCATCGAATTGCAGACGAGGTGACGACTATTTTTTTTAAGAGAGAGAAGCCGCAAACTGATCGCACCTCTGGGGTGACAGAGAATATAAAAAAGGCTGCAGCCCCAATCTACAGCCATAAAGCGATGAAATTAACGTAGAATGGCTCTCATTTGACTCATTTGACATGTTCTCATTGACGACAAAAGTGAGTAGAGACTATGAAGAAAGACCGCGGCCCCAACCACACTACTTTTCATTCGAAGACGGCTTCCGAAGCTGCAGAGAAACGACAAATTGTGAAGATTTTTAAGAAGGGGGAGAGGAGCAAAATCGTATGCGGAGACCGGGAGAGCCTATAGATAAAAACAGCGGCTGCAATCTCACTACAGCCAATACGGCCCAAATTTATAAAAGTCAGGAAAGTAATATTTTTTGCAAGCGTCAAAGAGGATGAATCGGTCATAGCACTTGCCTAGACAATGTATGGAGCGCGTGAAGCGGTAATCTCATGACTTCCCAACTATGGGTATCGTTTCTAATTGTTCGTCACAAACGGGAGATGGATCGAACACGCAAGCCCATCAGTGAATTCAAAGCACCCGTGAAACTCCACCCCAACCGATTTCAAACACTAAACAGAATCCAGATGCGATTCTATTTACGGTGAACCACAACTGGATCAATGTATGAAATCAAAGATTGAAGATCAAAGATCAACTCCACTCACCTAACTTCTTCACTCGCAGCTCCACATGGTGCCCGACGGGCACCCTCACACTCTCTTGTCTAACATGGGAATGGTCTGAACTCACATCTCCCGATCTTAATGAAATTTTCAGGGTTTAGCAAGTCGGCAATGCTGACCTCAAATCAGTTTTCAAAAGCTGCGAAATGTTTTTTTGAAGATATGTTATGGCTCACCGAAGTTTTACGTGTTTTTTTCGTTGAGCCGATAGCGCGAAACGTAAGGAGTTCCTACATGCTCTCTCCCAACAGCAGTAGTGGTCGAGGGGTGAAGAGGGTAGATTAGGATGCAAGAGGCTATGGTTCGAGTCCTCGTCGACGCATTTATCTTTTGCCGGGTTGTCAAGGCAATGTCTCGGCAAAAATTAAAGTGGGAAATTTTTTTTTGCAATTTTTGCCTGCATGGGGGTCAATTATAAAATGATGAGGCATAACAACTCTTTCATGAGTTTTTGACAGTGTCATGGGGTCATAATGACGGATCAAAATTTTTAAAAGTCGAAATAATTTCGATTCAATGTCAATCACAAGTGCCATGATGCCATGATTGATCCTATTGCATAGATTCTCACAGGACTTTCCAAATCCGAGTTGCCGGTTCGAATTGTTGTTCAAGGTGGTATCCCAAAAAATAGAACTAATTAGCTCCAGCGGAATTTTTTTGCAATTTTTGCACCCCCATGCGTGCAAAAATTGCAACAAAAAAATTTCCCACTTTAATTTTTGCCGAGACATTGCCTTGAAAACCCGGCAAAAGATAAATGCGTCGACGAGGACTCGAACCATAGCCTCTTGCATCCTAATCTACCCTCTTCACCCCTCGACCACTACTGCTGTTGGGAGAGAGCATGTAGGAACTCCTTACGTCTCGCGCTATCGGCTCAACGAAAATAACACGTAAAACTTCGGCGAGCCATAACACCTCTTCAAAAAAACATTTCGCAGCTTTTGAAAACTGATTTAAGATCAGCATTGCCGACTTGCTAAACCCTGAAAATTTCATTAAGATCGGGAGATGTGAGTTCAGACCATTCCCATGTAAGGTCTATTGAACCACAAATCAAAGATCAAAGGCCAACGATCAGCTCCACCCACCTCCCTTCCTCACTCGCAGCTCCACATGGTGTCCGACTGGCACCCTCACACTCGCCGTCGCGTCCGTTTCGACGATGAGCAGGATGGAGTCGCGAGGGGGTGACTGAATAGGATGGTTTTTGCTTTCTAACCTCCTTTCTAGTTTCAGGAATCACTTTTCTTGTTTCAGGAATCATGTATAAACCCGCCACCCATTCGTGTTTGATTCTTCACGCATTAGCGGACAATCAAACTGACCAAATCCTCCACTTCCTCCTCCTCCTTCACTCCCTCCATCGCATCCTCACCACTCTCCATCTCCCTTCTACGTTTCAGCCTACACTCATTATCAACTCATTTCAAACACAATCAATGATATTGGGTTGCATTATCCAATTACAATCAAACATTTCCCCACCAAATCCTACTCTTCCTCCTCCTCCTTTAGCCCCTCCATCGCATCATCTCCCCTCTCGCTCCCCTCTCCCTTCTACATTTCAGCCTGCACTCATCAGTAACCCTTTCCGATGCCATTCGTTATCCATGAAGCAAGTAGTTCTCACCAAATCTCCCACTTCTTCCTCCTCTTTCACCCCAGTCATCTCATCATCGCCCTTCACCCTCTCTCGATCAGAGCGAGTGTTACCCCCCCCCCCCCCAATTCTACGCTTCACCCATGCCTCATGAACCAATCTAGCAAGCACATTCGTTTTTTCTCAAATTGGCACTTCCCAAATCCTCCACTCCCTCCATCGCATCATCTCCCATCCCCTCTCCCTTCTACGTTTCAGCATATACGCATCAACAACTCTTTTCAACAACTGTCAATCACGGCGCGTTGCTTTCTCAAATCTACATAAAGCATTTCCTCACCAAATCCTCCACTTCCTCCTCCACCTTCACTCCCTCCATCGCATCATCGCCGCTCTCCATCTCCTTCGTCGGCAGTGAAGAATGACGCAGGATGCGGAGCACGCGCGCCTCGTGGTAGGCGAGGGCTGCAAAGGGAGTCTTTATTATAGGGTACATATCCTCATCGTCCTCATCAGACATTGAACAATCTCAAATAGCTTTCCGAAAAAAAGAAAGAAACGAAACGGATGCCCATGCAATGATTGGTTTCGCAATTGTATCATTAAACCAGAGATGGAAAGGTAAATTTGGACCCCCAAAAATTTCCATGGTATGAATTTTTTGAAAGGCGATTTTTGCATGGGCGGGGTCGAAAATTCCCAAGGTATGAGTTTTTTAAGGCCAATTTTAGGGCAATAGAACGGTGTTTATAAAATTTTCCCCAATAACACTATTTGCATCCATTACTTAACTTTTTACGCGATTTTTATGATTTTCTTGCCTGTTATGTACTGCCTGATCACGTTTTTAAACCACATTCAAGCTAGAAAAAGCTAAAAATTTACCCGATCCACCTCAAAATTTCCCATGGTATGAGTTCCATACCATAAAATCCTCCCACCCTTTCCATCTCTGCATTAAAATTTTTGAAGGCATGAATTGATTAGATGAAGGTCACAAGTGATAATAGTAAGGACAAATACGAAAACATATCTACAGCCAAATTCTGACCTAACTCGCGCTTCAATGATACTATTCCTACAGCGGAATGCAGTTCGGGACAATAGAGATTCATAAGAAAACAAACAATGATTTACAAACCCCAATAACACGCACTCGGCCTCTCCCTCACAGTACACCTCATCGCCACAAATTTTCTATTCATAACTAACGCATGGTTGACAGATTCGCGCTGCACTACTACATTTTGAACGCCCTATCGATGAGAATAAAAACTCACTCGGTCTCTCCCTCACAGTACATCTCATCGCGACGAACTGCCCTCCGATGCCTTCGTCGGCGTTGGGAGAGAAGTCGAGTCTGCAATATGATAACTCTTTATCAATTCGTGATCCCCCAAATGTCGACAGGGGAAGTGCGATTGAGGGAGAAGTCGAGTCTGGAGTAGGGATGGTAAAACGATTGCGACATTGCGGTCCTGCATTGTGACCTCTCTCTAACGCGGGCCCGCAAAGCCCGTATTGCCAATTCTAGTCTGGAATGGGAGAACGTTAGGAGGAATGGGAGAACGTTATGAGGAGAAGAGTGACAAGAAAAAATAATAATAGCACCCGCGAGCTTCAGGAATCACAAACATTACATGCTGGTAGGGTCGCGCACCGCGTAATCCACTCCTCGTTTTTTTTTCAAACATACAAACACCCTCTACAGCCTTGAAAGATTTTCAAAACCGCAATGACTTTCAAGAATTGCGGGGGTGTGCGCCTGTTGATTCAACGCCACTGATGCTTTTCATATTGCTAGATTTACGTTCAATGCCAATCCTTGCACAATGCTTGTTTGATAATACAACCATTTTCGAACAAACTACTGACGTATTCCGAGGACGGGGAAAATTGCACCCGCTAGATATCTGCTTCAGACGTATTTCATAATGAGCAGGCAACTTTCAATTCAATTTCACACGCTTCTCGAGCTTTAAAAAACAAACAAACAAGAAAACGGGAAGACGTTCAGGCCCTCCCATATCGGTTTCATTCTCCTATTCAAAGGGAGATTCCCTACCTGATCCTCGCCTGCTCGTCCACACTCACAGCCAGGGACGTGGAGGGCACGAAGGAGGACGGGAGCGGGTCTGGAAAGGGAACGATTAGGCTGGTTCCATATGTGGGCAGTTTTGTTGACAATAGTTGAAAACGGGTGGGTTTTAGGCAATATTGAGGCGAATCGGGTGGGCTACTTCCACTATTCATGGTAAAAATCAACAAATTCGTGTGGGGTTGACTATGCGAATCCCACGCACGGCCAGTTCCAGGGTTCGCGCACCAGCGAGTTTGGTGCACCGTTATCATATTATACTGTGCAAGTTCCTAATATTTTAGTTGATACCATTCGTTTTCTTCAAAAAAAAACATCAACCTCCAGTTAGCTCAATAGTGTTTCAGAGTGCATTTACATGCGAGACTTTCAACGGGAGCTAGTAGTACCTCGCGAAGCTGGATAAAAACGATATCTCACCCCACTTCAGCTCCAACGGACTCCGGCCGTCCATCGTCTTCACTAGCAGACGAAGTGAGGTCTGGAATGGGGGAAAGGATGAGGATACCATAAAGCAACTTACAGTATCACACTTCTACAGTAAGCAAATCGATGATATCTTCCTCTACGGTACCTTACAATATCCCTCTACAGTATCCCACAGTAATCGATTTACCGTACCCTTCGGCCCACGATACCGTACCTCTCCGATGCAGTGGCTGACGCATTCAATCCTCATCGTTCGCGCATTCCAGTGGGAAGGACACGAGAGGAGCACCGAGTATGGAGAAGGAGAGGAGGCACTGAAAAATATTTTGATAAAAAGTGCTTGAAACCCACAGCCGGTAAATAATCACGCTTATTCAACGCGGTGCTATGATATGTTGTATCAGAAACACATGTCTATCGGGTTCTCAGTGTCTTGGATGTTGGGATGAACAAGGGAAAGATTAGATTGATTCGAGTGTAAGCCTAGAGATCATCAATCCTAATCGCAGCGCTCATGTGATACGCTGATCTGGAAACACTTATCAGGTGGGTTCAGCGACAAACTTCGTTTGTAAACCCATAGGATCATTCCTATAGGAATAGATTTTTATTGACCGCGGAACAAGTTCTAACTGATACTGATCGTACCTTCGCCATGAAGTACGCAACCCGGAACAATTATCAACTAGGAGTGAAATTATACTTTCTATCATGCGCGAAGTATTCATTGATGTTTACCAAAGCATTGTAATTATCCGTACAGCACTAAACAAGTATCAAGCAGGTAGATTTTTTTAAAACAAGCCCCGAAAAAAACTTGCTCACCTTATATTATGCGGGTCCATCGCAGAATGGGCGAGCGCGTTCACCTCTCCTCCGCGCCTCTCTATTCTACCACCACAGCTCTACCACCATACGACCGCATCCTATCGCATCATTCTAGTCTCGCACTCACCTTATATTATGCGAGTCCATGGTCGAGTGAGCGAGTGCATTCATCTCTCTCTCTCTCTCTCTCGGCAATCCTGCACCATTCTAGTCTCGCACTCACCTTATATTATGCGAGTCCATGGTCGAATGGGCGAGTGCATTCATCGCTCCCTTCGCTCTCTCTCTCTCTCTTTCTCTATCCTACTATCACAACTGCCCCACCGTACGAACGCATCCTATCGCATCCTACTTGTGTTCCACTCACCTGATATTATGCGAGTCCATGGTCGAATGGGCGAGTGCATTCATCTCTCCCTCCGCACCTCTAGTCGATCCCTCTCCTCCCCCAGCTGCATCGTCATCGTCCAGGGTAGAGGGGCCGGGCGGGGGCACTGGAATGGACGAGGGGATAGTAAGTTGTAGTTTGGAAATGAAGCCCAAAGCCTTTCATCGCTGCAAAGAGATCCAACTAGATTTGAACCATTTCTGAAGCACAAAAACCTAGGAGAGGCGATGAGAGGCTATTAAAGAAGAAGGCACTGGAAATAAAATAAAATATTTTTTCACGCAGATAAAGGACGGAACATCGCTACAAGAGCGTCAATCGCCATAAAGCCTACGACTGAAGCACAAAAACTAGGAGAGGAAAAATTATACGATATTTTTTTAAAGAGGATAAGGGATGAATCGTTTTAACAACTTTTGGCCACTATAAAGCGAGTCAGTGAAGCACAAAACCAGGAGGAGTCGCAGAACGATTCTGTATAATTTCACGCTCACTAAATAAATATTGTAGTTGGAAACGAATCCGGACCTTCTATCGTTCCGGGAATCTCAAGTCGGGATAAAGCATGCCACTGAATCACAGAATCACTTGGACGATCAACAACCCTCAAAAGATCGCCCTACTAAATAAAGGTTTTGGAACTTTTCTGTTTTTTGGCCCACACTCTAACAGCTCCAGCCACTCGCAAGAGGTAGGAATGAGAATGGTGAGGAGAAAATACTATCTAGGAATAGCTGGGGCCAAATAACAGGAAAGTGCCAAGGTTTTGTAGGTCGACGAGAGTACAAGGCATTGCGTCTCAGTCCATCAATCCAACTTTAGTCGTTTCTCGAAACACAACCCAACTGGGCCAGTTTCTCGAGCTGCTACGAACAACAAATAATCTCAACTCACACTTGGTCGTGTCTCCGTCGAATCTTCCCACTATGCACGCCTTGAGCATGCTGTCGTAGTTCACCCACGAGTGGTACTGCAAAGCAACAGGCATTGCGTCATCCTTAGACAATCTCAAGTAATATTTTTTCGGATTGTTCGCGAGAAGTTCGTGTTCAACAGAAATATCGATTTCACCGTATTTTACATTGTTCGTGCAACGGAGTATCGCCTGCTGCCAGGCAAGGAAAATCAACGAGCTCATCAATCAACTGTACACAGCAAGTCAAAGGGGGGGAAGAAAGCTCATTTGCGTGGCAGCGCTCGGCCGATTCATTCCGCGCCGAGCGAGAGGGAGAAAGCGGTTGGAATGAGGAATAATGCGGGGTTTTTGAAGCATTTACGCATGCTGCTCTCAAACGGGATCGAAATTTAACAGTAGCTCAATGTCCAGCCCTGGGGGAAGGGTTTAGGCAACTTTCTGAACCAGTGCCATATTTTTAGCATTTTTCTCCGAGGAGGAGATAGCTCCGAAGTGCGCAAAACAGTGATTTTGTGCGTTATTTTGCTAACTTTTGCGCATTAACGCATGCTGCTCTGGATCGGAATCGAAATTTAACAGTAGCTCAATGTCCAGCCCTGCGGGAAGGGTTTAGGCAACTTTCTGAACCAGTGCCATATTTTTAGCATTTTTCTCCGAGGAGGAGATAGAAAAAAACAGTGATTTTGTGCGTTATTTCGCTACTTGTTAGTGCTTTCATGCTTGTTGCTACTGAATGTGACCAAAATTTCTAAATCTACGGCCTTTGGCGTTATGTGCTGGTCGTCTTTTTGCGCCAACTCCATATTGTGTTTGAAATATGTTTCACAATATGATCCACCCCAACCGCGCACTCGAGCGCGCGAATGAAGAATGAATGGCGGGGATCAGATTTGTTTCACGCGAACCATTTCTCTCGAACGCTCGAATGAGGAATAAACACGAGATTCTCCACCAACCGACACAATAGGTGGAGAAGAGGGAGAATGAGGGGATGGAAAAGAGTGAAAATCGCCTGTGCCACGCAAATGAGCTTTCTTCCCCCCTTTGACTTGCTGTGCTGTACCTGATTGAACAGCCCCGTCGCATCTGTGCCCGCTGCTCTCATCAGCTCGGGCACTCCGCCTGGGTGGTACTCCAGGTAGGGCGTGACATCGTAGACCTGAATAGTGAGCATTACAAGGAAATATGTTTCCCAGGATTTCTAAGTTTCATGGTGATGTGAAAACGCAAGAAAATCAATCGAAAAAATTTCCCCGCATTCAATCTATAATATACCGTACTAACAATCAATCGGCAATCCCCAAAATCAATCAATACTCCACCGTACCTGTTCTCACAATCAATCAATACTCCACCGTACCTGTCCGAACAGGACCAGCCAGCAGTCACTCTGCTTGTTGTGCTTCATCAGCTCCTCCGCACTCACTTTCGGCAGTCGGGCAGAGGCGAGATTCTGAAATATTCGATTCTGAAACTTTTTTTGAGAGAACAATCTATTCTAGCCGTATTTATCCGGTTTCATCTTGTTTCTAAATTAGGATCGAGGTTCATGGATTTCGCTAGGAATCCTCTGTGCAACCAAAACAATTCTAACAAACTTGGAACCTACCGTCAAGGTTGATTTTGTGGTTCCAATCTAGCAGTCCCTTTTCACTACGGTTTCACTGTTCAACTAAACTCTGGTCTACTCACAGATAGTATTTCTCTTGCGCTACTACTCAAAGAAAATCAAGAAACAGTCGCACAGCTTCCCGCTGCAATTGAGCATCCAGTCGAGCAGTCCATTTTCACTACGGTTTCATGACAAGACAAAACCTTCTAGGAGCATGGTTCTAGAATCACAGTAATTTCTCACCGTTTGGCATGCAAAACAATTCACGAAATCAGTCACCCACCTTCGAGCATCAATACGGTTTTACTGTGCAGCTAACTCTACTAGGATATCTACTCGCAGATTTATTTCGCTCTGACGACCAAAGCAAATCAAAAACCATTAGATACCCACCTTCCCGCTGCTCTTGTGTATCCAGTCGAGTAACCCCTTCACTACGGTTTCACTGTGCATCTAACTCTACTAGGACCGCTGCTCACAGATAGCATTCTTCCCTCGTTTAATCATTTAAAAAATCACGAAACAGTTCTCACCTTCCCGCTGCTCTTATGTATCCAATCCAGCAGTCCCTTCACTACGGTTTCACTGCTAGACTAAACCCTCTGGGATCTGTACTTACAGATAGCATTTCCCCTCGCTCTGTCCATCAACACTAGTCAACGAGAGAGTTTTCCAACCTTTCCACTGCTCTTGTGTATCCAATCCAGCAGTCCCTTTCCCCTCGGCAGGGCCACCTTCACTCTGCCGTACTCACTGCGGCCGACGGGGGCTTTCTGGAAGGGATTATTGATTAAACTGCGAATGAACCATTTTAAACCAAGAAGGATCCCGTTTCACCGACGTTATCTAATGTACTGAGGAACTAGCCAAGCACTGGTTTGTTGAATTTCGTTCAAAGCAAGAAGCAATAAATTCCTCTAGAAGATTCGTGCTTCAACCGCACTACTACTACTGAATGGGAGCACAAATTTGATAAACCGTCAATTCATTCATCACAAAAACATATTTCTCCCCACCGTGGTCAGCCCTCCGGTTTCGGAACTAAAACCAATTCACGGCAAAACAATTCTTGCTCCAACCGCACTACTATTACTAAATGGAAGGCTCTACGCACTATGTCGTCGGCATTTCGATTGAAATCTATCATTCTCACCGCGGTCAGCCCTCCTGGCGTCGGTACTCCCAAACTCATTGCTGGCTCTTTGTTCTCCTCTCTTCGTTGTTCCTCCTCCTTGCCTTCCTCGTGCTGCACTTTGTTGCCCTTAATTAATATTTAATTAATTACAAAATTACTTAAAATATTATTAAATTGTGCCGGAATACAGGAAAAGTGCGTACTTTGCAGTTGGAAGCTCCCATTGCGCGAGCTTATCGCAATAACAAGGACGGGATACTACTTCGCTGCCTGTGGCTATTTGTGACGACTCTCGCGTGCGATTCTGGCAGGGGAAAACAGGGATGGATGACGATATGGGGAGATTCCCACGATCCGTTGCAGACTTTGGTAATTAGAGAGAACGAAGACTATATAGGGAAGACTTTGATGCAAACTACTAGCCAGTACTTCTCATTCCCCCTCCTTTTCCCTCTCTTCTCTCTGTTTCCCCCCTCCTCTCACGGCGTCTAACTGCATTCTATGAAGTGGTGAGAATTCGTCGATACGCGAGCGCAATGCACTATGGAGAGAGGAGTTTAGAAGCACAGGGGGCTCATTTCCCGCTGGCTTCGCTGGTCGGAAGATCAATTAAGAGGGCGCTAGTAGGCCTAAAATGAGCGAAAGGCAAAATAGTTAGTGCTTCCAACAAACGCGAACAAAATTAAAAGAAACCCGGCAAAAAAACAGAAGACAATCAAGGAAGAAACAAACAAAGACCACCTTGAAAAGTTTGAGAACTTGATACTTACAGTGCTCCTATCACGAACTGATTTTATATTAATTATTTTTTCTTATCAATTTTTTCTTCTTCAAAGATCATAAACGGTGCAAACTCGATCAAATAACGACACTAGACTAAACCGAGACGCGTCTATAGAAATCGGGAGCAAAGGTCGACTCTGCTCATTTCTGTTAGTTTCCCTCGTCTCTTCAATATCCTCTGAATCTCCGTTTCACTGTCGAGAAATAGCACGTGAATCGTGTAGAACTCAACATCAGGTGCGCATAGAGCCTATTAGACGGCCCAATCAATCCTCCTCTCCCTACCACCCGAAAAATGCTCAAACATACACACATCGTGAATGGACACCAAATGTGTCACGGCGTCTCTGACCCTCGTCTCTCGTCTAATAATTCGCCCCACATCAACACCAATTCTTGCACCGGAGAAGCCTGCTTTGATCTACTAGTATGCTAGCAGGTTCGTTTTCCACATCAGCAACTTTATTTTCACGCTGACTGATTAGATTCTGATAATCAGACCACCCGGTAGATTGCAGTCGAGCGTAACAGAATTATACCCATACGGTAATGACATTCGATTTTTTAAAAGGGTACAATTTAGAAAAAATATACACATACATACAAAATCGTCTTCTTTTCACAAACTAGCCTAATTCTGATAGTCAATTACAGAATTTCACAAACCCAGTCTTCTGATTTTCAGTCCTTCTCATCATCCTCCTCTCCCTCCTCCCCTCCCCAACCTCCTCCGACTGCGTCATGGACGAGCAGGCCACATGGTGCGGCTGCGGGTACATGCAGCAGGCACTGGGACGTCAGTTTATCTTCATCCAATAGATCTAATAGAATTCCTACCGCATCCCCACGCATTACATTCTCACAGTAACACTATTGTAGTTGAGATTATCACAGTAAGGTTACATGCAGCAGGTCGTTAGTTTGTCCCTCTTTAAATACAGTAGAATTATTTTATTTCACGGGAAATCAGCCGAACATCACCGGATTCATCATTCAATCCTTTTGAAAATTCGGTGAAACCTACTCCATGTTAGCATCAATCTAGGCATTAGTTCTTTAGCCGTATTATCCCAATTTAGTCGGAAAAAACTATCGATAATCCACCATCCCAAAACAGTACCCCATCATTCTCTTCAATCAATCAATACTTGCAGCCTGCGTAGGCGGCGAGTGCCCGGATGGCTACATGTGCATCTGCGACTACTGCTGTGAGTTGGGATTTTGCCCTAATCGATTGATTCACTCTACCGTATTCCTACTGCTCTGAACAATCAAATCGCGAAAAACACAACAAATGAAGTAGTTCCCGGAGATCTGAGGATACGAACACAGTTCTAGGCCTGAAATGGTACATACATATGATCTGTGGCATTTGCAACAACCCCAATAGATTCACAGTCGAACCAACAGTTTTGAACTGGCTGACTACAATCTGGTCTACCGTAACCTACCGTATCCCTTTCATTCCCTATCAAAAACTGATTACCGTAACCCTACTCCACAATCAGGCGAAGGCTGCATGGATGACTGCTACGACTGCGCCCTCTACGCGCAGTTCTGCAACAACACCAACTACTGCGATCTGAGGCAGAAGTGCAAGGTACGGTAACCTGATATACTCTATCGATCGATATCACTACCTTACGGTGACAGATACCAGCTCATCACTAAGTTTATAGTTGTTTACCGTCAGCTAAGAAGCAGAAACTGTACGAATCGCATTCGTCTTCTATGTGAGAGTGTGGTGAAGCGTAACTTCACCTAACTTCCTTCTGCGCGCTCAAAATCGACTAGCGAACTTTTGAAATCGGATGAAAATACCGTCTCTGATATAATTGTCCTCGCCTGTCAAAGTTCTCATCCGGCGTAGTACCATTGCCATTTAAACAAAATGGACTGGTGGCACTGCGTTCTATGAGGCGGAGCGAGAGAAAGAGAGCACAGAGATAAAGAGGGAAAACCGAATCACACTAAGAACTTGGCCGGAACGCAGTGTGGCGGATCTTGAATAGACATGCTGCGAAAAAGTCAGCTCTTCAATTGAAACTTTTGTTCACTCAGTAAGCGAGATCGATCATCAACTCATGTCTCTCCACGAACTTCACTATGTGATGAAACTCAAGATTGCCTAGAACTCCGAAAATTCAAAATAGAGCAACCCGGTGCAAATCACAAATCTCCCATTGCAGCGCACCTGCGGCATCTGCATGGACGCCGCGACTACCTAATCGACTACCGTACCCAGCTACAGTACCCACGTTCGATCGAGAACTGACTTTTCTTCCCTTCGCCCTATTGCTCTCTAAACGGGTTCTCTCGCTTGTGATAAATGTGCAGTATCACGTCATTGTCGTTGGGTGCGAATTGTGTGAGAATGTGTCAAGGAATGAAGATCAACTCTCTTAATTTCCCATGCTCTCTCGCTCTGTCTCAGCAGAATGTTAGAAGAACAGTGACAGAGATTGCGCTACAAATTGAGCAACGACTCACTCTCTTCACTTTACATGATCTCTCACCTTGCCTTGTCTTAATGGTAAGGAACACGAAGAGTGTCACAGATTGTGATAAGAACGGGACGAATTCGGCAAGCACACTGATTTGTTCCCGGATACGTGATCTTACTATCAGTTCCAACGAGCAACAAATCACCCAGTGATCAGAGCGTAGTTTCTTACAATTAGTTCCGTCCATCGACTAACTTTCAATTGAAACATACATACACCCCGTTCCATTGTGTTCCGTGCACTTGTTACCACTACAGATCAATCTCAGATCAACCAAGGTTCAACAGAACATCATACCCTCTGGCCCAGCTCCGATCTCTTACCGACGCAATGAGACCTGAGAACGGGCACGCTTTCCCCAAACAGCTCACTGTTTTCTCCGTTCTATTAGAGATAGAGATGATCATACCCCTATTCAGAACTGTACATCCTCCACTGGTCGGCTGGTCAAACAAGATCACGCTGAACTTGCGGACTTTTGAAAACAGTACTGCTGAAGTCATCTTTCACTTGCTTTTATCGGTTGCCATAATTTATGTACTGCCAAGAGTAACGGTTCCACTTTTTATGGCATTAGTCACGCATTACTCCCTCAGGGTTCCCTCCTCCAATAGAGTGAACTCTCTTATCAGTAAGAGTGCAGTTTCAATCATGCTGCGTAAGAAAGTGCGATTGATTTATGATGATATTCCCACTGTTCTCGCATTCTTCGATCTATCACCACTATTGCTGTCACTGATCTACTACAGGTTTGTTTTCAGAACCAATAAGCACCTACAATCAGGTGAAGAACGTCTCTGGAAACCATCTACCAAACCTGAAACCTAACCTGCCTATCGTTCATCGAACCACTCCTTGTAGATCACTTACTCGAGAGTTCGCGCAACTTTGGCAACATCCCTCTCGCTTCTCTGCGCTCTCTCCCTCTTCCCTGCTCTCTCACCTTGCCCCTTCCTATCATTACCGCATCACGCCCCTGTCTGCCCCCTCGTTCGATGGCTTTTTGATTGTCAATGCTTCACCTCTATGATTGCGCTATTAGCTACTTCTACTTGTTACTAGTTGCTGTATTATCGTGCCATTTGCCATTCAATTCGCCCCTCGGAACAACAAGAAAAGATCTGAATAGCTAGACTGTTCCCACGCACTTTCTTGCTTCATTGGCCCGTGATAGACAGATCATTTCTTGTGCCATCCAGACTACATTCTCTACATGTTCGCATTCTCGCGCTTCAGATAGAGTGAGAGAGCACGCGAAATTGTGAGAGAGACGCTTCAATTCGTTTCAATTTGCCCCAACGATGTTAGCGCTCAAAGTTATTCAGCCAATGAATTTCATGTCAATTTCGTTCACTTGCGCGTCATTGAATTGAACCGTCGTTTCATCTCCCATTCGTTACATGCTCTTGCCCAGTCGTTCCTCGCGTCTATTTTCTTGCCTATCGTCCCATCCTCAAACTTCTTGATCTATCCCAATCAAAATCGTTGACCTACCGGCAAAACGTGCTCACACATTCATCTTACTGCGTCTGTTCGAAATTGCTTGCTCGTTCTCTGTATTCTTGAACCAATCGATATCCATGATCTACCGTATCTAACCCATTTTCCAGTCGAGATGCATTTACATTGCCCCCTCCTGTTGCTCTCCTTTTGTCTGATCTATCTTGTCCTCATTCACCAACTTTTCGTGCTGCTGACACCTTATTCAATGCATCAATCGATATCCCTCATCTACCGTACCCCTCATTTCCAGTCGAGATGCACTCCCTCTCCCTGCTCCTATCGCTGACCGTCCTCTCCTCGCTTCTCGCTCAAGACCTCCCTCCACTCGGCGACCCCACCTGGGAGTGCGGCACGGACGAGGTACGGTAGTTATCGATTGAGTACGGTATCCGGCATCCTAGTGCGGTTACCGTACTGTAGTGCTACTGTAACACGCGCCCCTGGATTCCGTCTCGTAGGGTACTCCACATGGGAGTGCGGCACGGACGAGGTACGGTAGTAATAATTATCGATTAGGTACGATAGTTCTACTGTATCCCATGCCTATCGTACACTGATTTTATTTATCATTCTCAAGATCCCATGTTAGATAGGAGATCTCCGACTGCACACGCGGTACAGATGAGGCTTCGTAGATAACGTAAAACGATGATAATTTTTTTTTGCGAGTCCTTGTTTGATAGGTAGGATTTCAATTTTTGGACTATGCAACGCGAACAGATCGCTCTTCAACTATTCTTGCGAGCTTTCAGTGCACTGTGAAACACAAGCTCACAATCTCGTAGAAATTCAACAGCACTGTTTATTCTGCGTTCTCGCCAATAAAGCATATATCGATCAATAAACTACCGTGCCATACTCTATCGCAATCGATCGGTACCGTAATCACCCATCTTCCTTGTCAGGACACGAAGCGCGTCTCCGAGGCTGAGATCCTCACGCATTGCCCCAAGCAGAAGAGTAAGTGTATCTATCTTTCTGGCTCTTCGAGTTACCGTACATTCATTACGGTTCTTCGATCCATTTGAATCTCTCTACTCTACGAGAGAGTCTCTAGTTGGTCTCTTTAACCTCTCTACCGTTCGCACTTGAGTACGCGAGTGGAAAATTCTCCATGCCAGTATGTGCTTCACCGGGGTTTGATAGGTAATGGAATATTCGGGAAGGTTGATTTGCAGCAGCAACGTAGAACAAGAACCTTTCGCTCTACTTTTGAATACATTCATTTTTCCTGACTACTGTACTGAACATTTGCGGTGATTTCTTCATCTCGTCATATTTACGAAACCCCATTTGACCCTCCGAACTACCGTAATCTACCGTACCCTCATCAGAACCCGTGAACAACTGCTGCATCGCGCACGACCAGTGCTACGACGACCAGCTGGGACAGGAGCACTGTGATAATGTCTTCTGCGATTGCCTCAAGGTACGGTAGCAAGTAAGGAGTCTGTCCCCGCGAACTAGGAAGGGATTTGGTAGTGCTAGAATGATCAGCTGGGACAGGAGCACTGTGAAAATGTCTTCTGTGATTGCCTCAAGGTGGGTAGTCTGACCCAGCGAACTATCGTTCTCAAGCTTGGATTACTGCGGTACTAGTTTGCCTCGCGAAGGGATATTGTGATAATGTCCTCTGCGACTGACTCAACGAGGGTCGGGCTCAGCGAGCATAACTTTAGAATATTTGGAGATGTGTGACTGCACTAAATTGCAAAAACTGTTTACTAGCCCGATTCGGAGTGACGTTGATACTGAAATGGTCCGGGTCCTATGGTGCGCTTTTTTCGAAATGCTCTCTTTCATTGCACTGAACAGGTGAACAATTTTTTATCCAATGTGAGCTCTACGATATGCTAGAACCTTCTCGTAAACATTTTAGAACGCCACTCCCCCCCCCCCTCAAAGTCTGCCTTGCGAATATTGAATACTACCGTATTTTGAATACTGAATAAATACGGTATTTCAGAACGCCACTGCTCCCTCCAAAGTCTGCCTGGAGCAGGACGGTCCTTCCACTAGATATAGGCACATCCTAGCATCATTGAGCATCAATCTGACCCACCGCACTACCGTAATCCCTCTCAGTCCTGAGCTACTGTACCCAATACTACCGTATTCCAGAACGCGACCGCGCCCTCCAAAGTCTGCCTGGAGCAGGACGGTCCCTTCTTCTGCGAGCTCGTCAAGATCTTCGGCGCGTACTCCTACGAGAACTCCGGAAAGCGGAAGAACGGCACGGCTGTCAAGGAAGAGGTGGGGAGCACGAACTTCCTATTTTCCTATTGTATTTTTTGGAACATCCAACGAAATGTTACTGGGGCGAATTGGATCCATGAGCATAAGAAGAAGCTATGAAACCGAACATCAATATTTGGGGATTCGAGATCTTGGATCTTTTCGTCTTTTCGTCCACTATCATTAAGAATAACATATCAGGAGTCTGACCCACAGAACTACCGTACCCCTAAACCTCAATCAATATCAGCACCACTATCAGGAGGGCAGCGGTGACGAGTCCTTCTACGACTACGAGGCGGAGGCGGACAAGGCCGCCAGCAAGCACAAGGTAAGGGTTTACGGTAGTATGTTACGGTAGTCGAGAGTCTGACCCAGCGAACTGGCTAGGGCATAGGCAGTGCACCTAATTTGTCCCATGGGGGTCGAAGGGCTTTGATGAGTCCTTCTACGACTACGAGGCGGAGGCGGACAAG
>LS518949.1:197196-214559 GCA_900490845.1 Pristionchus japonicus
TGAGAGATTGAGAAATGTTAAATAAATATTGTTTCTCAAAGAATTACTCCTGAAAAAGTTACAAAAATTCGATTTTTTTTCAAATTTAGGGAAAAAGTCAGTTTGTGATACACCGGAGTACGGTAGTTTGGGTACGGTATGATCAGTTACTGTATATACAACGTTTCACTAATGAGAGCCGGAATGGAGTTGATCAAAAACCGGAACCGGGAATTAGTACATGGTGTAAAGTTTTTGGCTACGGTAACTCAAATCGTCAAACTTTTTCACGGTTTTTTGCGAATTGAACATCCTTTTCAGTAAAATTAAATTACGTCCTATTTATCAAATATGTGTTGTAAGAAGAGGAATATATTACGAAAATAAAAAATCGGCAATTCCACCGGCAAATATATTTAAAAAAATAAATTTTCGTTTTTCTCGTTTTTCATGTTTCGATGGAATCTGAGCAAAAAACACCCCAGAGTAAAAGTGTCTTAGAATTCGACGAGGAAGCCACCTGTGCCACTCCCGTATCGATTGGATCACGTTTACGCGATTTAGCATGTTGCGTCATCTTGGGTAGGCCACTCCGCCCCGCGCCCAGGAGAGGCCTGGGAGCTTAGCCAGTGTACCTGCCGTGCACACTCACCGAGCACTACCTTTGGTGCAAGTACGGGCTTAGGTTGCATTTTGACCTGTGCCAAGTCCCTCCACAAATATTTCGATCCTCTCAGATAGTGTCTTTTAAAAGCTCATTCTTAAGCCCAGCGCCACTTCTCGATCATGCCCTGGAATTTATTTAAATATTTTTAATCAAGAAGTTCATTGAAATCAAAAAAATCGCCAATGCCTAGCCAATAATGATCCGATGAAACATACGAATAATTAAGGAATATTTTGAATTTGAGACTCGCAATCATTCGAAGTCTGCATTAGACTACCTCTCGATCATACCCTCAAATTATTCCTTTTTACAAGAGAAAAGCCCGATGAAATGAAAGGAACACAAGCGCCTGAGAATTATGAAGAATTTGTGAAACACACGTTGTTTGCAAACCATTTGTTGATTCGTTACTCCAAATGCAGATAAAATCGTCCATCTTAGAGCACCTGCCCAATCCAGAACTCATGCAGCTCTAAATCTACACGCGCAATCTCAGATCCCCACTAGATGAAGAAGCGACGGCACCGATTACACTAGAGAGGCTTAATTTTGGGAATTGGAGTCGGACTCTGCTCAGCAATTGCAACAGACGCTGCCTATCTACACAAAAGATCCCATTGAAACCTAGATCGTTCGGCGCCAGTTCCTCTTAATTTTTTCTGAAGATTTTTTTCGTTCCTCTCTTGCTCCTCGTTTTTCCATACTACCTCGTGAATTCGAATGCTCTCTCACATTCTGCATGATCAATCCAACCAGGAAGGCTCAGTATGCCTCACTTTCTCTATCTCACCCACACTCCCATCGATCAGAGAAGGCGATATAGCACGCAAAATCAAGAGAGTCACCCACATTCTGCGTGATCAGCCCAATGAGAAACGGCGCAATCGCCGATCCGATCTGCGAGAACACCTGCGAGTAGGCCGAGACAGTGGCCGTGAACTGAAAAAGAGGCAATTTCGAAATTTTTAGACGTTGGTATGGTTTCGTCGATGGTAACTAGTAACATGAGAGGAAGGATGTGATTAATATTTTGACCGTTACTCGAGCATGAACTAAATCTCGGGTGCTACTCCTATATTCACTTTCAGTCGAAACCTACAATCACAAAGTGGGAATTCACACTTTTCATTGACTTCGGAGCAAAAGCTCGCAACTCACACTGCATCCACGGCACCCCTCACATCACGCTTTCCTGTACCACTTTAGGTTAGTGCTCAAAGACAATATTTCTTAACTATTGTAACACACTCATCATGGGCGCCACCGACACGATGCTCGTGTTGTATCCGAGCACTTTCCAAATTACCGAAGAACTCATTAATTACCGTACCTACAGTATGCCCACCGTATCATGCAAATACTACCGTATTCACCATAGGAGCCACCGATACAATACTCGTGTTGTATCCCGGCACGAAGCCGGAGAACAGTCCCATCGACGCCGTCATCAGTAGCATGATCTGCAAAATCGATCGATAGTCAGAGGAAATCGATAATCGGATACTGTAGCCTCTAGGATACATTAGCCCGCTAACATCGCTAGTTATTAGTAGCCTGATCTAATGTAAGATGAGGCGATGATCACTACTGTTTCCTGCGTCAGGACAGAGGACGAACACAATTTAGATTCCTTGCGAGATTAGGTTTCACGAGCACTGGATAGGCGTGACGGTCTTCCATTTTCAATTGCTCATCGCTTTCCGATAGAAATTACGATATAATTACATTTGTTTTCCATCTACAGTGTGAGAATACTGCATCTCCTCGATTGCACCACACATTGATCAGTCATTAAGATAAAGAGCTAGAAAGCGAGCGAACCAAGAGAGCAACTCACAAGTGTCCACTGCTCCGCAATGCAGAATGCACTAAACTCTTCGCTCACGCTTATAGCAATGCAGCACTCATGCTCACATGCTCTATGATGTACTAGATATGCACAGCGGGAGAGCGTGCAAAACCGAGAGAGCAACTAACCAACGTCGACTGCTCCGCACTGCAGAAGGCGATGGCGAGGATGCAGAGACCGGAGCCGAAGCAGGCTGGAAAGAGACTGTCTGGCTCTCTCGATAACCAGTGCTCTCTCGCTTCTAACTGGCGAACGACTGTCTAGGGGAAAATTTAGTAAACCTGGAAGGCAGAAGCAGGCTGGTATGAGGAAGTGAATGACTCTAGCTTGCCGTTTTCAAATCAATCAAGCGTGGCTTTAAAGTTTTCTTAAATGATTGCCCAATCATTGTGCCTCAAACATCATTGAACCTAGAGCGCTAGAGCTCTTGAAGCGTTGATGAAGCACAGATTCAAAAATCTTCTTTTGAGCAGGGCAGCCCGCTATTTCAGAACCTACACAATGCATATATCTGGACGATTCTGGACTAATTGCAGTGGCATGGTAGGGCGCAACATTCGTAATCAATAATCAATCAATAATGCCCACTCACCGACTGCATTGAACGCCTTCGCGAGTCGGTCCTGGTTGATGTTCTTCGATTTGGCCTGTGAAGACGATTTATTGATTGATTTCACTAACATATTGGGTAAATTTATAAAGGGGACTGTGATAACAATTATTCTACGCAAAAACTCACAGCTGTCATGAAAATTGAGAAGCATCAAAGTAAAACGCAATTTTAACCACGCTTTATGATGTTTGAAAACTAATTTTTCTTCGATGATTTTCCGAGTCACCATTGCCAATATCACCACTTCAAACGTTCAATCGATTGGAGAAACACAGACGCACATTACTAGTTATGAACTGCGCTCTCGCTCTTACATTTAGCCAAAGGCAGGGTTTCACACAACGATAAATGGGTTCTCCACATTCGCCGCAGGTTTATCCCCTACCATAATAAATTCAGTCCTCGATACCTCTCTACCATACTCGGCCGCCTACCGTATTACCAACTTATCGATTCTCTCACCTTGATACTATCCGCGACGATCGCAAAGGACAGCTTCGTCACAATCTGCACGACGAAGGGAGCGGCGGAGAAGAAACCGTTCTGGAAAGGAGAGGGATTATTGATTGAAGGATACTGTAGATACGGTTACGGTGTCGATGGTATAGTTTTCGATCACAGTGCTACAATAGTGTGAAAGCGTTGAAAAATTATCAAACGTATATTTTTCAAAACTTTTCTTGTGTTTCAACCGGGGCTGGAAAAGAGCTAGAATCGTAAATAAATATTCGAGCACTCGCCTCTCAAAAAATAAATAAAATTTTGCAACTGTGAAACAGCGCGCTGGTAGCATTGCTAGATTCAACTCGCATCTGTGCTTCATCAATCACTCATTTACCGAACAGAGATGTTGTTTCGATCTGACTGCGTTTCTATCTTCAAAACACCACTTATCGCTACCACAGCAACCCTCACTGTCATAGAGAAACGGCTCGCTACAATAGCTCCTTCATCATCAGCAGTGGTTGCAGCTACTATCCAGATAAAAACCAGTCCTCGATACCTCTCTACCGTATTCTACCGTACTCTACCGTACCTTATTCAACTCCATCTTCAGTGCCTGCTGGTAGTACTTCGGGAGGTACGTAACGAGGGAGATCACGACGAATGATTGGGCGAACGAACAGGAGCAGATGGAGAGAACGGCCGGCGAGAGGAAGATCTGGAAATCGATATTCAGGGATTACGGTAATCGAGATTAGAGGATTACGGTATCACCAAGAAAATCAATAATTTCCAGATCTCGATGGTTATTTTGCCTATTTTATGAAAAGATAGAGAGAACAGCAGGGGAGAGGAAGATCTGGAATGGATCGATATTCAGGGATTTCGGTAATCAATATGATACAAAAATACGGTAACTCAAAAATTATCGATAAATCGTGATCAAAGTTTCCATAGGTAAATTGTCCTAATTGATAATGAATGCGGCTCCTTGATCGTTGCAAACACAGTGCGATGGAACAAGAACCACTGGTGAAACATAATTTTCCATTGTGCGTTAAGCAATTCACACCACAATTCGCCGTGGAACTCTAGCACATTCTAGGTTGCAGTAGCGCCATTTAAATAGAGATGGAATTGCAACTTCAATATTCCGAAACTTTTCGCATAATCACCAACCTTCTTGTACAACGCCCTCATCACTATCGACACGGCTCTCATCTTAACCCACGCACCATTGAAGTTTCAAAACTGTACTATCACGCAGATTCTACAGGTTTTCTAATGGTTTCAGGCTTCAGGAACACAAACAACAGTAGTTAAAAGAACAAACCTTCTTATACGGTGTCCTCATCACTATCGACACTGCCCGTGCCTTTGCCATCGTCTTACCCGTGATGTACTCCAGCTCGACGGCTGCAAAGACCAAGGATAAAGAGATCAGAGATCAATGGTCGAAGATCAATCAGGTTGATGCGGTCCTGTGTTTTGTTTATTATTGTATTTTCACTACAGCCGAAAGGATGATTGTTTCTAGGATTTCTAAGATGTAGAAATACAGACGATGCAGCTCAAAAGGTCCTGCACTTAAACTAAATGTCAGAGCTAAACGTTTTTGCCCGTGAAGTATTCCAGCTCGACGGCTGCAAAGATCAAAGATCAAATACCAAAGATGTAAGATCAAGGATTTTTAATAACCAAAATTCCAGAAAGTGACCACTTCTAGGGATCGCTAACTATATTTGAGTAGGAGATGCAATGCAACCGCTCCTACAACCATACTCAAAGCAAAAGTTTTCTCCCGTGATGTACAGCAGCTCGACGGCTGCAAAGATGAAAGATCAAGAAACAAGAATCGGAGATCAGAGATCAAAGATCAATGAGGTCAATACTAATTCTTATACGGCGTTAGTTGCTTCCAATTTAAAGTCCTGTGCAACCAGGGAGCATCATTTTGAAGGATTCTCAAAGAAGATAACCAGTGCAACCCAAAAGTTCCTACATTCCGCTACAAAAGAACAGAATCTTTGTGTGGTAGTGACGCCGTGATGTACATCAGCGTGTTCTTACGTTATTGTTTCTTATTGATAGTGCAAGTTCTCAATGTATTATTTTCAGGAATTCTCAACAGTAGATGAGCAGACAATGCAGCACAAAAGCTCCTTCAATTGCTCAATGGTTTTAATGATCTTAAAAGATGCTACTGATTGGCGCCGGTTCGTTTGTCATCGACTTATGGAGCATTCAAGCGAGTGCCCATCGACTACGACATAGTATAGGAACCTGCACGTGGTGGCGCTGCATAACCACGGCCCTTCAACACCAAGCCTAGCCAGCTCGCCGTGGCGAACTAATCCTATACGCCCTCTGATATTGCTAACCCTGCAAGCTGCTCGCTGTTACTAACCGTGCAAGTTGCTTGATGTGTAAATCGGAGGGAAGCTACTAGACCGGCATCTAGCTAGCTGCAACTACGAATGCGACGCCAGGCTGGAGTTCACAACACTCCGCTCGACAAGCCGGTCGCTATCCATCCAGTCGTATCAACTTTACAATGGCTCAACGATTATCCACCACTACTACGGCATCCACGGCTGAAGTCGATGCGCATCGGGAACGCCCTCCCGGTGTGACAAGTATGCGAGGGCTACCGACAAACGGACGATGTCGGCTAAAGAAGCGAGTCCTTCCAACCACTAAGATGAGGCTTGCCACTCTCAACGTCGGATCAATGACAGGAAGAAGCACAGAGATTGCTGCTCTCATGAAGGCTAGGCGGATAGACGTTCTTTGTGTGCAGGAAACTAGATGGACCGGATCGAAGGCGAGGAATATTGGTGATGGTTACCGCATGATCTACCATGGAGTGAAACCAGTCGGAGGTACGAGCGTCCATCAGTACGGAGTGGGCATAGTTCTCAGTCCGCGTCTCCGCGACTCCCTCGTCGATGTAATCAATGTGACAGATCGTCTGATGGCCGTACGACTAGACTACTTGAGTACCCCCATATTCGTAGTAAGCGCGTATGCGCCGCAGACAGGATGCTCCGATGATGACAAGACCGCATTTTGGGAGAGCGTTGAAACACTAATGACAACGAGAGACCCGCATGAAATAATACTAATCGGAGCCGACCTGAACGGACACGTTGGGACAGATCACAATGGCTACGAGAAAGTGCACGGAGGGAACGTATTTGGCACGAGGAATGATGAGGGCGACGCTATTCTCGAATTCGCGACATCTTTTGACCTACTCGTCGCCAATACGCTCTTCCGTAAGAGAGATAACCACCTGATAACCTATGAGTCGGGTGGAAAACGGAGTACCATTGATTACTTTCTGGTGGATCGAGTACACAGGAAGAACATCATTGATTGCAAAGTGATCCCAGATCACACCTGCACTCAACACTTCCCATTGATCATTGATGTATCCTTTCCAGTCAAGAGAAAGATGAAACCCCCGACTATCTCCATTCCGCCCCGAATCAAATGGTGGCGATACAACGAAGAACGGGTACCTTTACTCCACCGTTTACATTCCCGGCTCACCCCTTCGATTATGCATTCCACACTACCATCCCACCCAGATACTCACTGGACATTCCTTGCTGAACAGATTCAAAGAGCAGGCAGAGAGATACTTGGAGAGACTAAGCAGGGAAAGAGGATAGAGAAGGAGACTTGGTTTTGGTCCCAAGAAGTACAGACTGCTGTAAGGAAGAAGAAGGATGGACTGAAGAGATGGAAGAGTGAGAGGAACGACGCCTCGAGAGCGGAGTATCTAGAGGCGAAGAAAGAAGCGAAGAGGTCAGTCGCCGCGGCTCGAGCAGCAGCTACACAGAAGTTGTATGACTCATTGGACACGGTAGACGGAGAGAAGAGCATATATAGGATAGCCAGATCCCGGGCATCTGCAAGTGCTCAAATGACAAAGATGAGACTAACTAAGAGCGCAGACGGACGAGTACTCCGCGACGAAGAGGAGATTAGAGAGAGATGGAAGGAATACTTCGAGAAGATTTCTAATGAAGAGTTCCCTCACCCTCCGATTCCCTCATTACCACCCACGTCTGGACCAGTCCTGCCGATCTCGATTGCCGAAGTCCGTATAGCCGTGAAACAGATGAAGAACGGAAAAGCGACTGGGCCTGATGATGTGGCCGCAGAAGTATGGAGAGGACTAGGAGACACCGGATCCACCCACCTCTGCCACCTCTTTAATCAGATTGTCGAACTCGGTGAGACGCCTAACGACTGGCAGGAATCGACTACCGTCCCGATCTGGAAGCGGAAGGGAGATATCATGGACTGTAAGAACTATCGCCCGATTAGACTCCTCTCGCACACAATGAAGATACTGGAACGCGTTATTGACTCTCGATTACGTGAAATAGTCGATATTCACGATTTACAGTGTGGATTCATTAGAGGTGTATCTACTACAGACGCGATCTTTGCGACCCGTCAGTTCCTGGAGAAGAAGAGAGAAGTCAGCCAGAAGGCACACTGCTGCTTCGTTGATCTAGAGAAAGCATTCGATAGAGTTCCGCATGGTCTGATCTGGTACGCGCTAAGGGATCACGGAGTTCCCGAACAGTATATTTCCTGGATTCAAGCACTCTATAAATACCCTAGAAGCGCTGTGAGAACCGAAGTTGGCCCTTCTCCCCCATTTCCAGTGACCGTAGGAGTACACCAGGGAAGTGCCCTATCTCCTCTCCTATTCATCATAATCATTGACTCCATATCCAGAGACCTCCAGAAAGACGCTCCTCTTACAGTCCTTTACGCAGATGACATATGTTTCTGTACAGACAATCGACAGGAACTCGAACTTCTCGCGCAGCGATGGACTGACAGACTGGCAGAGTACGGGTTGAGAGTGAATGTCGACAAGACGGAGTACCTCGAGTTCGGTGAACAGACTACAGGATCGATCACCGTGAATGGATCATCCCTCACTAAGTGCACGTCGTTCAAGTACCTGGGCTCGACACTAACCTCTGACGGTTCCATCTCAGAGTCCGCCACTGCACGAGTGACTGCTGCATGGTTGAAGTGGAGGGAAGTAACCGGTGTACTCTGTGATAGAAGGATGCCAGACAGGATAAAGGGGAAAATCTACCGTACTGTAGTGCGACCTGTTGCTTTGTACGGTTCCGAAACCTGGCCCGCCACTAAGAAGACTGAACAAGCTCTCCATTCGATGGAGATGAAGATGCTTAGATGGTCGATCGGTAAAACGAGGAAAGATAGGATTAGAAATGAAGAAGTTAGAGGAAGATTGGGAGTGGCGCCCATAGCTGAAAAGATGAGAGAGGGAAGACTAAGATGGTTCGGTCATGTACTCAGACGAGAGCCGGAACACATAGCCAGAAGAGAGTACGATAGAATAGTGGTTGGAACAAGGCCAAAAGGACGTCCAAAAATGAGATGGAAAGACGTCCTTAAAGCCGACATGAAGCGTGTCAATTTGCGTCCCGAAGACGCCAAAATTAGAAGTGCGTGGAGAGCAGCGAGCCATGTAGCGGACCCCGCCCCCAAGCGGGACTAACGCAAGGAAGAAGAAGAAGAAAAGATGCTACTGATTGACTTTATAAAGAAAAGATAAAGCAGCTCCTATCATGAAACCGTAAAACTAGAGTCTTTTGGACGGACGCTGAAAATCAAATACAAAATATGTTTAAATCAGATAAACATAAAAGAACTACGTCTTAAAACATTGCGAAAATTGAGTCCTATTTCATTTGCAAAAACCTTGCAGTGAATTCCTAATTACGAACTGATGGCTCACCCGAAATGCAAGGATCATTTCTACCTTCGCAACGTTGAAGTGATGCAAGCGAAGCGCAACATTTCCTACTGTGATTCTTTTCAGAAATTATATTATTTTTCATCGTCTCTGTGCCAAGTATCATTCCTCTCTGTTCCCGCAGGAACACAAAGCATCAAAGAAACCCAAAAGCTGCAAACAAATCATTCCACTCACCGGTGATGCTCTTGTGCTCCCTCGGCTTGTTGGTGACCTCGGCCAGCCAGAGGGCGACGAACGCCCAGAAGATCACACCTGGAAAAGAAAGGCGACGTTTACTACTTTGCCTCACGCAATAGGAAATCAATTGGAATGCTGTTGATTGATATTCGTCGCCCACCCACACTGCACTCTCACCTCAAGCAATGAAATTTTGAAGGAGTGATGCGCTTAGTATTCGTCTCCCACTCTTATGCAATCGAAAAAATCGCTAAGGATCCTATTAGTATACGTCGCACTCACCATAGGCCTCGTAGGAGAACCGCCTATTCGTCGCCCACCCAAGCTGCACTCAGCATCGCACGCAAAGCAATTTTTGACAGGAACACTAATTAGTAAACGTCGCCCTCACCATAGGCCTCGAAGGAGAGCGGCCAGCCGCCCAGCAGGTCCAGCTCGCACATCTCCGCTGTGAAGATCATCGCGATCGCCGTGCCGAGCTGGAATAAAGTCAGTTGGTGATCACTGACTCTCTTCATTTCGCACACTCTCTCGTTTTGATTGACAATCATGCATTTGGAATAGAGATACATATTTGGGCGAATCTACAACGCTGAAATCATTGCCTTCGCTTCTCACCGATACAAGTACTACCCTTGTTGCGCAAAATTGTCCGATTTTCGACCGAGCATGAGAAATGGAAATTTTTTGGGAATCTATGAAGGAGTCTGCAAACCATCGGTCTCCAAATCTACTCCGATTCAAGTGCCACTGTTGCAACTATAAACTCGCATCATCCCGAGTGAAACGCATACACATACTTCCCGTACCGAATGCTTAGAATCGTCGCCCACACTCACACAGTGCAAATTTTGACTAGCTTTCTCGATTAGTAAACGTCGTCCTCACCTGATTGCCGGTCGTGAAGACGGCCATGCCGGTGCTGCGCTCGAACAGCGGGAACCAGCGCGAGATGATCGTCGACCCGCACGGAATCACGAACGCTGCAAGGCAGGGCGACGTTTACCAATGAAGCTCACGCAATGCAAATTTCGACTAGAATCTCAATTAGTAATCGTCGCCTCCTCTCACCGCACGCAGTGCCACACGCAATGCAAAATTCAACAAAAATTTTATCGGTTTGGAAACGTCGCCTCCTATCATTGCACTCGATGCCACACGCAATACAAAAATCGACAGGCTCGCAATTAGTAAACGTCGCATACCGTATCCCACTCCCATGCACAACCGCAGCGCGGCGGTGAAGGCGGAGTGCGGCGCGTAGAGCACGACGAGGGGCGTGACCATGCTGCCGACGGCCGAAAGGACCGTGCCGAGAGCCATCACGGACCGGGCGCCGAATCTGGAATGTATGAGGATGAGAAACGTCGCCCGGCCTCACGCAATGCAAACTTTGATTAGATTGCTGATTAGGGAATGCGGAAAGAGTGCACGCCGAAAATGTAAACGATTGGTTTTGAAGTATCTATCGTTCTCCTCGATCGACTCCTCTTTAAAGAGAAGTGCGAAACACAGATGTAACTCTAACTTTAGAAGGAGGAGGCGAATGTAAGTGATTCGATTTTGAAATTGCAGCATCGATCGATTATTGTTTCCCAAACATCTGAACATAATAGGCAACTATGAAAGTTAGATATTCCAGTTTATTTGAGAGCACTACGGGGCGAAAGTCAGATGGTAGATTGTAAGAAACTTCGAGCAGATCAAGAATATTTGTAAGCGGTTTTCAAGTATCCAGCTCAGAATAATCATTGTTGCGCTCATCTACGACTTTCGATGGAAGTGTGAAGCGAAAACTCACAAGCCCGCCTTCTAATATGAAAGAGCTATTTGCAGAGAGCAAAGATCACTCCTTCCCTCACCTCTTCACCGCCCTGTCCACAATCAACACCGCTGCGAAGCTTCCGATGTAGAAGGACGTGTGGATGCGGGAGAGCGCAGTGACGGACCAGTCAACGGTGTAGGACGGCTGGAATGAAGAAGGAGCTTTTGTCAGATAAACTTTAAAATTGAGATTTCAGTGTCTACTATGGGACTAGCAACAATATTCGAATCTCAGGACTTTTGGTAACATTTTGAAACAGAAACACGAACCATTCAATCCATAGGTGTCCAGCAGTGGCGGCGAGTGACCTTTTTGCGCACTGCCCCACCGGCTATTTGGTGGGGCACTGCGCACCCCATGATTAGGTCATGGTCCGAAATCGAGAGGCCATACCCGTCGCGTCTCGAGTGCATCGACTCTTGAAGGGACCGACTTGGGCGAGCACAATTTGAGGCGCCCTGAGCGGACGCACGGGTACCCGTCGAGTCGGTCCCTTCAAGAGTCGTTGCACTCGAGACGCGACGGGTATGGCCCCTCGATTTCGGACCATGACCTATTCCTATTCATGGGGTGCGCACTGCCCCACCAAATAGCCGGTGGGGCAGTGCGCAAAAAGGTCACTCGCCGGCGGCGTGGACATGTATGATTCAATCTATAACTAGTTTACAAGCAACCTCTCACGTATGTGCGTACCAAATTTCAAATCACGAAAAATGGTTATTAGAAAGAGTGAATCACCGGAAAAACAATAGCTCCTCGAACCTCCCATTTTAGAATCTCATTTGAAACGTAGATCCTTCTCAGAATTTCAATCGTGCGCATTTACGACTACACCTTTCCGTAAGGATACGGCAGCAGAGAACCGTGTACTACTAAATATGGAATAAATAATATCGCACAATTACAGTGCTCACCCTTTCCTCAACGCTGGATATGGCCATATATGGTAGTATTCGGCAGGATGGCTACCGTAATTCTACCGTACCCCCACTCACCCTATCCTCCTCGCTCGAGACTGTAGTATTCGGCAGGGTGGCTACCGTATCCCTACCGTACCCCCCACTCACCTTTTCCTCAACCCTGGACACTGTAGTATTCGGCAGAATCGGCGGTGCGAAGCAGACCGCGGCCATGCCGAACGAGCCTCTGGCCAGACCCTGCAATATCGATTATTTGTGTCTGACTCTCCTCGTTTCCCATTCTATCTCGCCACTTTTGATCCGTTAGAGCACTAGCCCTTGAAGGGATGGCTTTTTCAAAAGAATTGACTACTTGAAAATCGGAGCGGAATCTCAGAAACACCAACGACTACGAAACATAGACACAGTGCAACACCGATATCACTAATTCACATTGTTCACATAATTCGGTAGTTAATTTTGAACACGACTACAGCAGAATTAGAGTGGCCTTGAATCTTCTGTTTTACTATGAAACATATGAAACACTTTTCTTTCACGGATTGCAATGCGATCTATCTGCCTCTGTCGCTCGTGCTTTCTGACTAAACGGGGAGTGTAATGGAGCGCATGCGGGACCGAGAAAGTGAGAACATTTTCCTGGCCCCATCATGTTCCTATCGTACTTGAGTTTCATGGTGATCTCAAAATCCCCTAGATACATGATAATTCAATACAGCTCTTCTGATGTCTCACAAAACATATTTTGCAATGGCAAATCTCCCAGGCGTTCGTTGAATGCGTCCCCCAAGCTCACACAGTGCAAATTTTCACAGAACTCCATCAATTCTTAATCGTCGCCCTCTTACCTGCACCGTCATCGCGCCCGCAATCAAAAACTCATGCAAAATGTCGTCCAAGCTCACACAGTGCAAATTTTGACTGCACTACATCAATTAGTAATCGTCGCCCTCTTACCTGCACCGTCATCGCGCCCGCGATCAGCAGCACCACACGCAGCCGGATGGAGCGGAAGGAGAAGAGGGCTGGAAAGGGGACGAGATCAGAAATCAACATCCGAAATATGTATAATTTTTTTAAATGTTTTTCAGCAAGAAAAAAATCAATTACTGGTATGAAAACATATTTGGAATTACAAAAACCTTCAGAAACTCATTTTTGTCTACCCAGTTATGATGCAGAATCAGGTCCCTCTGATGCAGAAAATGCAATGTCTGCGGTGTAAATCTTTAGAGATCAGAGATCAAAGATCAAATATCAAAGATCAACTCACGCGGCACGATCGCCTCGTCGTCCTCCGGTTCCTCGATCGATTTCGTCATCCTGGAGACGTTGTTGATCTATCGATCGATAATCTGCAATGAACATCGTTCTAAAACAAAATCTATCAATAGATTCGTTAATCATCAATCGATCAATCGTTAATCAAAATGAGCCTCTCTTTCTAGAGCCAGGAGATATCTGGGTGAGTTAGATATGTTAATTTTAGCAATCTACCAATCGATAATCCTGCAAAGCCTACTAGCTCTGTCCAGGAAAGGAGAAGCGGACCGAAGTGCTCACTCTCTCGCAAAATCTGCTGACAATCGCCAATAACGGTGCAATTTTCTCATCCGCGTCTCTCCATTACGCATGCTCTCTCGCCTTCTCTGATCGACGAGACAGCGTGCGAAATGAAGAGAGCGAGGACAGTGATTATGGATGACTTGGCAATGCATGCCTCTCCTCATTTCCCCTGCTCTCTCTTCTTCTCTGACCGACGAGAGACTACGTAAAAATGAGAGAGTGAGGACAGTGATCCTATCGTGAAATGTGCTGACATTCATCAAACATCTGATAGTGAAGATACGAAGAAACGGCGACACGCAAGCAATAAAATTCTGATGTAATTGCCAGTGATTACGCTCGAAATCGGAAGACCAGAGCATGCCATCAGTTTCAGATTTGAAGTGATTTTATCATACGGAATGCGAATCAACTAATGTATGCCAAATGTGTGGAGAGGTTAAAGAGAAGATGAAACAGAAAAGAATCTGGACCGAAGCTCTGAAATTTCCGAGTCGGAAAAACGACCACCTCAGAACTGCCGAGTACTTAACATTAGCTCCAATTCCCAACACTCTTATCAGTACGGAAATGGCTTTCTTTCTCTCTTCATAAAAATCTCTCTCGCGAGGCACTCCCTTACCGAGAATCCTACGCATCGGATTCTTTGGACCATTGAAGAATCGATCAACAAGGCACACCAATAGAATAAGTGACTTTCTTACAAGCCGTACAAGTTGTTAGCATCGCTCTAGCAAATACGAGGCTGAAGAAAGCATAATAATTGGACAAATTGCTACCCAACACTCCCCATTACACGAATCACGCGGGCAGGCTTCGTAGAGGTAAATATGACACCGTAGAGCGGAACGGGATTAGGCGAAGCGGCAAATGAGAATCTCGTTTCTCAAATTTCGCAAAAGGAGAGACTTGTTGACCTACGTAGCCCCCGCACTGAATCTCACAATTGTACAACTGTTGTACAACTTTTATTTTGTACAACTTTTATGAACCGACTTCCAAAGAAAAAACTGAAGCAAACGAGCACAGAGACTCAAGAAGAACTCTTGAAACAAGAGACGAGGAATCAGAATTTCGAAAAAGGTAGCGAAAGGTCCAACTATACAAATCTCGAGGCGCTTCCGCGATTCGCTAACCATTCAATTAGCGATCATTCACCGACCACTCCTCCTACATGCCAATCACCTACTACGGATGGCACCTTGCGAGCCCGCTCTCTCCATTTCGCGCTCTCTCTCGGCTCTCTGGCCTACGCCTCTCCTTTTTTCACCAACTCTTTTTGCTCTGCAAAACCGTCTGACTCTCTCCATTCCACGTGCTCTCTCATCTTCTCTAACCGTCGAAAAAGCAGGCAAAATGGAGAGGCCTCCGTTTTCACGTTTCTGACAGCCCTAATCGCCTCATGAGAATCAGCTGTTTGGCAACGAGATGACTTCATTCCCGAGCTTCTACACAAAAGCGAGCGATAAACGGCTTAGAGTTGGGCACACTCTGATCGTTTTCCTTACTTCTCTATTTCTTCACATGATCAGTGAAATCCGTAAGGATTTCACCGCTAAATAACGATGACTTCATCGGGCTACTACACACCGAAAAGCGCTAGATAAACGGCTTAAGAATCTCCCTTTGTAAGAGCATGATCAGCACAGCTCGTGTCGCAATCCATTCGAGTGATTTGAAACCTAAGCCTAATACGCTCAGAACGAGTGTGAACTCTCCAGAACCTATCGTCGGCCATGCAGAGTACTAACGTGAAATGAAAAGTTTTCTGATTAGTGAAATCTGTATAGGATAGAGGGTCCTGAATCCACTATAATCCATACAAACAGCAAGTGTGGAAAGACGACAGAAGCGTATGATGATCTCATCAGCCCAATAGCAAGATGATCAGTGAAATCAGTACAGTTCCTAATCCACTACATGGAGTCGAGTGTGATTAGATGGAGAAAGAGTGCTCGGTCAGACAGAGCGAGAGATCACGGGAAACGGAGAGAGTCAGAGACGCTAATACTATTGCTCGCTTGTTGAAAAAGTGATGAGCGGTCACTATCGCCTTATCAGTGCGTTTCTCGCAGCATCCAATAAAAGACGCGCGCTTGTATGCTCAAATTCGGGAACAAAGGACATCCGGGGCCTGGAGGCGCCAAAGCAAATTGAAAATTCTCGTGTGCCATTTCTCCACTGGGTCTATGGTCAAATCACAAGTTCGTGTTTACTAAATAGAAATGAAGACCTTATCGCAACTGAGAGGTTCAATTACACTTTGCATTCCACAGGAAGCGCCACTATGCCGGCATTTTACATCAATGGCAAACTCAAATTCACAAGTATTTGTCAGTATTTTTCAATAAGGTGGAGCAAGATTGACACGAATGATCGGATTGCACTATGTACCCATTGCGAAGCGCAAGTGCTTCAGGTTCGATAGGTGATTATCTATTTTGCTCAAAAGAAAGGAATCGACAACGAATCCTCAGATAAGATAATGCATTTCACCTGAAGCGCAAGTGCGATGACAACACGTGATGCTGGTTTCTACCAAAACCTGGACCGAATTCAGACAATGTTGATTTTGTACAACAGGAGACGATCAAGATCAGCGCCCACGATCTGATCCCACTATGACATGCAAATGAAACACGAGTTTGCCGTATGCCAATTTTCCTATCTACTATCTTTCAATTCAGGATGAATTGATTTTTTCTACATCCGGGCTACGAGAGAACTTCGATCATGAAATGTATCTAACTAAGGCCCACACTTGAAACCTAAAATTTTTTCGGATGCAATTTTAAACATCTCGAATCGACGTGAGAGACGGGCACGAAGAGCAAGAGTGACTGCAATCAAAGATAAAGAGTGAGTTGTCACAATACTTCTGTCTGATTGAGATCGGAAGTGGGGATTCAATCACTATTGTAGCATTTTTGCTTATATCAATCGATAAATAGTTTTTTTTCTACGAGGGAAACCGACTCTCGATCATCGGATGTCAGACATTCATCTTTGCTGTGTAAAAGCCTCTAATTAATTATATTTAAGTAATTATATAATCCCTTGGGCTGAAAACATGTTTGAATAGTAGCTTGATTTGCGAGCAAATAAAATAAAATAGTACATTTAGACCAGCTACTATGTTGACAGCGATAAAACCTTCGGAAATTGCCAAGAACTGGTCTAAATGCGCAATCTAGTTTCGAATGTGTCTTTTTATGTTTCTCTGTGAAAGGGGGCAGCCGTCTCCTTGAACCCCCGCCCACTTCATATTGGATAAGACAGAGGAACTTATCGCTTGAAATGTAAGCATTGGAATTTCCACAGAGGTCTGAACTTTATTCGGTGAAGAATGGATTTGATTGGTTGCAACATAACATACATTGGTTGCAACTTTCGCTCAAGAAAATTGCGCATTTAGACCAGTTCTTGGCAATTTCCGAAGGTTTTATCGCTGTCAACATAGTAGCTGGTCTAAATGTACTATTTTATTTTATTTGCTCGCAAA
>LS518949.1:232481-264793 GCA_900490845.1 Pristionchus japonicus
AGCTTGGTGTGAATGACCATCTGAATTTTGTGCATTTTTTGCGCCCTCGCTCGTTAGAAACGATTGCGAAATCGCAAAGTCGGCTGGGTTACGTTTCAATGAAACATACATCACCGCTCGTCGGAGAGTGACCCATGTGATTCCGGAAGCTGCAGGTAAGATACACTCGGTGAGTACTACCTGCACACCAGTTTTGGGGGAGATCGATTTTTTCAACTTTGCCAAGAATATTTTCACTTTCTCAAAAAGTGTCTTATAAGTTTCTTTCTTTTTGTTTTCTTTAATCTCTGCTCTACTGCTTTACTTGACCCAAAATTTTTCTGAGCAAATTTTAGGGGGTTGGCCTGGTATCACCGTAGTATGTTTGTGCCGAATCACGATTGCATATTACAGGAGAAAATTATTTTAGAATGTGAAGTCCGAAAAAAATATTAAATATTGCTGTTTGGAAGGATCTCGTTCGCAACCTACTGTATGAGCACCCGAAGTCTCAAAATTAGGCCCTTTCAGGGAGCGATAGGGGAGCACCAACTTGTTCGATTGAGCACTAAAAATCCGGTTTCCAGCCTTTGCGGAAAGCGGAGAAACGACAGATTACTCATTTTCAATGCTAAAATTTTGATCTACATCTTTCAAAAAATGCAGTTCTCGGCAGGATAATCGTATACCCTTACAAATAAAATTTGACACTAGGCATGCAAGCTACTTCAAATTTTCAGATAGCTGATCTTGTCAGCTTCTTTAAAACGACTAGGAGGTTGCATAAAATGTCTTGACTTATTTTTTGAAAATTTTTATTTTGAATATGGAGGTTGTACAGGCGGGTGCGTTGTGCTAGAAACCCAATTCCACCGATTAATGATCCCTCGTTGGTTATGCTCTGCAACCGTATTTTGAAATTAGGTGTAGCTCCCATGCCCGCGGAATGGCGATTGCATGAATTGTCAGTGCGCACGTCGGTCACTCACACTTTGGGTGCACCGTACTCCCGTCTCAATGAGCACACTGACTTTTGGTAAAGTGCGCTAGAAAGGCTATCCTAGTCCTCACAGATTACAGAAAACCCCGAATCAATTGGATGCACGGCGAGTAAGTTGTGGCCGATCTCCTAAAGTTTAAAAAAAGAAAGAAACTTTTGCATCAACCGGATAGTTTCCGGTCTCCGGATATCCGGTAATTAGTCAGTTATCGATCGATCATCTGCTCGGTGACTAGATCGCGCACGCCTAATTGACAGTAGACCCTCTTCTCTAGAGACACGCTTGACAAGAGCACAGACATGGCCGCGTGGCGCAATGGATAACGCGTCTGCCTACGGAGCAGAAGATTGTAGGTTCGATCCCTACCGTGGTCGTAATGTTTTGCCGGGTTTTTAGCGAGTCTTTGGAGTTCCCCTCCACTCCCACTTTCTTCCGAAGCCTCAAATCCGGGCATCCAGGGCACTACGATTGATCTTTGATCTTACCTTGGCGACCTTATCGATCAGCAGATTCCTCGCGGCGATATCTCTGTGGATGCAGAGCCGAGAGTGGAGGTAGTCGAGACCCGCCGCTGCCTCCACTGCGATCTTCGCTCTGCAATCGATAGAGGTGTACTGTAGTCATTACGGTAGTTCAATATTGATCGATACCGTACAACCACAGTATCGTACTGAATACCGTATCCAGAGTAGAACATATATCGATATCGTAAGTTAACAGTATCCCACCACATGCCACAGGAGCCCTGGCTTCAATCCACATTCCTGTTCCCCACCGTATCCAGATCAGAATATCGATCGATACCGTCTACAGTATCCCAACCACCGTATACCTCTTGTAGATGTTCAGCTTCGGGTTCAGCTTGAGGAAGTTGTCCACTGAACCGCCGCTGATGAATTCCATCACGAGATAGTAGGGCTGAAATAAATCAGTTATCGATAGATCCGATCGGCTACCGTTTCCTAATCTACAGTACCCCAAATATCGATCGAAACATTGATAAGTTACCGTACCAAGGCGTCGTTGCAGACGCCGTAGAACTTGGTGATGTTGGGGTGGTCGTACTCCTTAGATTATTGATTAGTTCCGCTTCGCTACCGTATATTTCAGTTATCGATCGATACCGTATCATCTACCGTATACCTGCATCACTCTAGCCTCCTTCCACAGAGCGAGCGACGAGTCGTGGTCCATGTCCGTCAGCATCTTCGCTGCTACCTAAAATATCGATCAATCGATTATCGATTGAGCAACACTAAAGTACCCTAGACTACCGTATCCCTCCCTTACCGTAATCGGCTTCTGTCTCGGGTAGGTCAGCTGCGCGAGGTAGACCACTCCGTACGAGCCAGAACCGAGCTCCTGAACGGAATGGCTTGATTACGGTAGAGAAAAGGGGTGGAGTCGCAGAATTTAACTTTTATGGAAACAGGCCAGAGTTCAAAGATCAACTAATACTGGACGATACAATAAGGCGAGCTCCCTCCTTTATCTCTCTAACACGAGGAGGGAGGAAGTATTGCGCGAGAGAAGGGACAGGAAGAACAACCCGCATAGCGCAGTGGTTAGACCCTCCGACCAACGCGCCACAGGTCGTTGGTTCAATCCCACTTCCTGCCCTCCGTCTTTTGCGCGCTCCTCTCTCATCGGCTATGATGTGTTCAAGGTTGGTCCGTGTTTCCGACAAGCGAATGATGTTGCTACAACCTTCTGAGCCTACTTTTTTTTGTTTTTCAAGCTGTGTTAGGCGATTCAATTAGCTGTATTGACCTCCCGTATTCATATTGTGTTCTTGAAACAACAAACATCTTTGATGCTCGATCCCCATTAGGATCATAAAGGGGCGAGGCTTAGTCTAATCTTTGATCTCTCCTCACCTTCTGCACCGTAATCATCTTGTGTCGCAGCTCCCACGCCTTTCTTCTCACTGGATTCCCGAGTGTGACCTCGATCTCCTCTGTGATGTTGATCGGAATCTTGCGGATCTGCAAATTGATCTTTGATCTCTGATCCCGTTTCAACTCAGTTCCCAATTAGTCTACCGTATACCTGATAGTAATCGACGGCTCCGGTGATCGTATCGAACTCGCGGTCGACTAGTCGGAAGCCAGAAGGAACCTCCTTGATGATCGCGTTGATCACCTGAAAGGTACGGTACAATTACGGTAGGCCAATGAATCTCGGGGTAGGATAGGTTTACGGTTACATGGAGGTAAGGTAGAGAGTTTGAGTCAAACAAACAGTAGGATACATCTTTAGGAGTGTGTTCGATAGCGTAGGATGCAGTTCTGGCAGCTCGGATCGATCGTGGGTTACGGTACCACTACAGTATCCCTTAATCTACAGTATACCTGCTGGCCGGATCGGACGGACAGCAGAATGACGTCATCTGCTGTCGTCTGCTTCTCCATGAGGTCCTTGCGCAGCAGGAACTGGCCTTCCTCCTGCAATATCGATTGGATTGGGCTTCGCCCACTAGGCCACGCCCCTTTAAAGCCCCGCCCCTCCCCACCTTGAGCAGATTAGCCGTGTCCTCGTTAGGCAGGTTTCCGTGCCAGTAGTCGAGATCCATGTAGGCGGGAAGGGCTGCGACCTGAGGAGAGATCAAAGATCAGTACGGCAGTGTTACGATAGTTAGATCCATTGCATTAAAGCCATAGATCAAAGATCAACCACCTACCGTAACTCGGTTCGTCTTCTTGGATCGCTTGGTGACCTTGACCGGCTTGGCGTTGTCCTTGCCACCTTCCTGGAGGAGGATTACGGTATTTTATGAGTACGGTAGACATTTATGAGTACGGTAGATATCGATTTTCCTCGATACTATATACCTTGGATCCGCCCTTCTTTCCTCCCTCAGTCGATCCCGATCCCTTCTTGGGCATTTCCGTCGAATTGCCCTTCTTGCCCTTACTGCCCTTTCCCTTGCTCTTCCCGCCTGGAATTTATCGATTAGAATCAGTTTACCGTATCCTAAGATACGGGTATTGGGTATTGATTTCTATTGATTTCCCACGGGTATTGATTTCTGTATCTCGCAGCACTTTTCGTCAAAGTCATTGGATCGATCGGATTACGGTATCCACAAGTATCACGAACACGTACCCTTGTTCTTCTTCTCCTTCTTTTCCGGCTCTTTCTCTTTGTCCGATTCGGAGGTGGAATCATCCTTCTGAAGAGATCAGAGATCACGACTACGGTATCCATTACGGTAACATCAGTACTACAGTAACGACAGCATTCAGGAAACTGCAGGCTCGTAAGACACGGTAAGTGCGGTAAGAGATCGGAAGGAGAGTTATGGCAACCGTCAGGGTACGGCAGAATAGATCAATGATCGAGAACAACAACGAAAAACGAACAGGCTTGCCCATATTTTCCGAGGCGACCTCACTGGATGAAGAGAAGAGCAGAGAATGAGAGGAGGAATAGAGAATAGAGGACGAGGAAGATTTGAATATTCAATAAGACAAATATCAAATTGTATTAGCTAGTGGGAGTATTCAAAATTTTAAAAATATTTTTTTCACCGTTTGCGAACTCAGGATCATGCGTCTTGTCAGTCCCCCAATATGTCGTTCGCGTGAAACACAAATTCGAAGACGCTATTCTTTCAACCCTCATCATTCAACGTTCATGATCACGCAAAGTAGTCACCGAGAGATTCCCAAAACTCCTGTGTTGCACTTTTCCCACACACAAACGCAACGAACGATTTATTAACAAAAGTTTTGCTTCAAGTAACGAAATCCACGAATAAAAACATTAGCTACAGCACTAATACAATACATTAATTGTAGGTACTTCTGAATGAACCAACTGAGAACAAAGAAACACGATACGGAACAACAACAGTGGACACTTCTTTTGTCTCATTGTCAGCAACTTAGAATCAAAAGCAATGCGGAAAAGGCAAAAATATAGAACAAATGGTATAGCGAATGAAAAGAGGCGAGAAACCAAAGAAGGACCCAGAGGCGATTCAAGGCTTCAAATCACGCCCCTAATCATCCATTTCGTATTCGACCAGCGCCGCTACACGAGGTCTCTGCAATCATCCAACAAATTAACTAATTAAGCATTCACTAATTAAGGCTAGAGGGACTAAAAACATAGGTGTCCAGTACCGCCGGCGAGTGACCTTTTTGCGCTCTGCTCAACCAAGCATTAGGTTGGGCAGTGCGCAAAAGGTCGTTCAGCCGGCGGCTTGGACACCTACGACTTCAAAGATAGCTAACAAATTAACTAATTAAGTATGCACTAATTAAGGCTAATTAACCAATCAACCCACACGAGGCGTCGTGGTGATTGCAGCAGCAGTCGGAGCGGCTGCAGCAGCTGCATGGGTCGCAGCCACCGGCTCCTCCATAGCAGCAACGTACCTGCGAATACGGTTACTGAAAACTCGAGAAAAAAAATAGGTTCACTATCTCGGTGATGCATCGTTTCAGCACCAGGGTCCGATTACCCCCTCAAAGATGACCCAAGCAACCCACAGTTTGGACTTGGGAGAGTGGAGAAAAGATATGAAAAAGAAAAAAGCAACCCACGAAAAATGGTAAAATCGATAGCGACACCGAGAACATGAAAACACAGTGAGAACCGGGAAGTGAGCCGGATTGTTGTAAGGTTAGGAAATGTCGCCCGACTACACCAAATTACTTAGGTAATTTTTCGAAAATCGATATCTCAGCCGTTTTTTAATCAAATCTTTTGTTTTTGGAATTAATCGAACGTCAGAAAGCCCCACATTGAATAAAAGCTACCCCGAAGTAATATAAAGCTACCCCTCCTGGGTTTTGAGGCCATTTACTCGAGCGCATTTACACTCAGGTCATGCCTGGGTTATGAATGACACTAAACATTATTTATTAGTATTTGGGGTAGCTTTATATTTTGTCGGGGTTGGTTTTTATTATACCTTGAGGATACGACCATCGACTTGTCACGTCATTTAGTCATCATTACTTGAAATAGGCTATTAAAATGGAAGGGAATATTAAAGCATCTAGCTAGAAGACACTCATCTTGAATAATCCTTCCTAGAACTGCACGGGATCTTTTTTGAATATTTTATAACCTTCTTTAAGTGTTATTTAAGCAAAAACAAATGCAACTTTACGCAACGAAAAAAAATTAGTTCGGGCACCTGCGAATTTCCAAAAGCAACCCACATTTTGAACATTTTTCTAACATAAGTAATCGGTCCCTGTTCAGCACAGTCACTTGTAAGTCTAATGGAGTTTCTCCACTCACGTCTATGAACCTGCGAATGAGATAGCCTTGAGACGGCTCATTCCAATCTTACATGTTGCAATCTTACATGAAACGCGCTAACTATTTTTCCTCGTTTTCGTTTAAAAAAACAATCGATCTCGGGTTTCAAGCGCTGCTCTACTAGCCTTCTGGCGCTCAGCTGCAATGGAAGGGTAGAGAATTGAAAAAAAAAGTAATTGCGAGAATTAGTTGAAAAGATGATCGATGGTACGTTTGTGGCCAATTTAGTGCCCCCTCACTCACGTATGGTCCTCGGTCGGCGGCGGCGCAATGAGCTGCTTGCTTCTGGTTGCAGCAGCAGCTGCAGCCGTCATTCCAGTCGCAGCGACCGGCTTCTCCTTGGCTGCAGCAGCTGCAGCAGGCACGACAGGTCCCTGGAATCCAAATAGGGTTATTGGCTATCTCGAGTAACGTCCGTCTTCCGCTCAACAAGATCTTCACGCAGTTGCCATTCTTGCGCTCCGTCAAGGTTGTTGCACGTTATTGTTTACCCATCATCATAACTGGAACAAGGTCGGATCGCCCTCATCAGGTTCTCATCCAGTCGGTTCTCATACGATGTTTCTCATCCGACCTAGTACCATTATTGCTCTCCGTTCTCCGTCAATACATTAATAAACGCATCATCACCATCATCATAGCCCACCTGAGTGACAGCAGAGCTGCTGGCTGCAGCAGCAGCAGCAGCGACGGTCGGAGCTGCCGCAGGCACGGCGGGTCCCTGCGAAATAGAGTTATTAACATAAACAGGATAATCACAGCAATTGGCAGTTTTCTAGCTCCGTGACGTGTGATTTGTTAGATACCCCTAGAAAAGTTCCAAACAATTCACCTGAGTGACAACAGCAGAGCTGCAGCCTGCAGCAGCGACAGTCGGAGCTGCAGCAGGTGCAGCAACTGCAGCTGCAGCATCCGGCTTCTTCTTCTTATTGGCTGCAGCCTGCGACTGCTCCTCCTCCTCATCCGAGGTCACGGGCTCTGAAATAGGAGCCAATTCACAACAAGGATGGCTGGACATGCAATGACTCTCCGCACTTTTCTCTCACTAGAAGTTTCCCCATTTCTTCTTCCTGTAACCTGGTTTTCTCTACAATGTCATATACTCTCTCACCAGTAAGAACAGAAAAGAAGCGTGCAGAATAATGAGTAGGTATTCCGAGCACTACGCCGGATGAGAACTTTGACAGGCGAGACACAACTGTTATAACAGAGACGGTATTGCGCACAAGTTCTCATACGACCTAGTGCCGTATTCCGTATCATCGCATTGAAAAATCTACCAAAGTTCCTCACCATAGTAGTAATTTCGCCTCTTCAGCTGGGGCTTGCCTCTCTGCGGCTCGGAAGTGACGCGAGGGCGCGGCGCCTTGGGACCTGGCTGCAAGAGCAAAGGTAGAGGTGCCCCCGTGTTCAAGCCACTTGCGTCCTGCGGTAGCCCACGGCGAGGACAGTGACTATATTTGAAGGTCAATTCAGTCCGGAGTGCTAAATCTCTTCTTCGGACCAACCTTACAGACCATTAATCAACATTAAACAATTTTAATCAACAATTAAAGAACATTATAGCCGACTCACACGTGCAGCAGCGACGACCGGAGCAATCGGAGCGGCTGCGGCCGCGGCGACAGGCTTCTGATTGGCTGCTGCAGCAGCTGCTGCAGTCGCCTTGGGCACGGAAGGAGCCTGAAACAACTCAATTCATTCCATTTTTGAATATCGATCTCACCTGAACTGCAGCAGAGGTGCTTGCTCCAGCATTGACAGTCGGGGCTGCTGCAGCAGTTGCAGCAGCCGCGACCGGCTTCTTCTTGGCTGCAGCAGTTGCAGCAGCCTCTTGCTTTGCAGCTTTAGCCGCCTTCTTGGCCGCGAGATACTGGTAGGCGGTGCCGTAGCTGACTGCAAAGAGGGAGTCAATTTTGTGAATCAAAATTGATAAATTCGCTAGAGCTTGGCTATAATATTGTTGTTCGACGCAATTGAACTAGAGATAAAACGCAGGAGAAACATGGAATCCGCGAGCACTTCGAAGATCAAAACGGTTGGTATCCTTGTCAAACTTCAAGTGTCTCACCGATCCTGCCATTGACTCTGTGCGGCAGTGGCGGGCCTCTTATTGGACCGTATCCCCATCCGGCCGACTGGTGACCAGCGATCGAGCTAACTGCGAAATTATTATTACTTTAAAGTGCTTTTTTTTCCTTTTTTCCTTGACGCCAGTTCCTAAACGTTTTATCATCCCTCTCACAAAGCAAGCAAGAAGGAATCTGGAATTTGATACCAGACGGATGCGTGATACGAGGAACACAAAAAAGGAACACACTCTCGCTGGGAGTCGGGCTGGGAGAGCGGGACGGACTGCGTGCAGGAGGCACCGGCTGGAGAGTACTCTGGCAATGTTAATTAATTAATATATTTTAATTAATTACCGGGGTTTGTTCTATGCATCCCGGTCCTTACTCTCACTACTTTCTAAGTTTTGCAAAGTATACTCCCTACTACTACATTGCTTCACTCTCGCTAGACAGTGCTATCTAGTACGGTCGAAACTAGAACTTGCCTAGTAGTTCTCACCCGCCAACAAATCTTACCTGAACGTTAGTCGTCGTTGCTGCACTTGCAGCAATTGCAGCCGTCGTTCCAGCCGCGGCGACCGGTTTCTTGCTGGCTGCAGCAGCTGCACTCTTCCGCACAGGAGCCTTCTTCTGAATATTTTAAAACTAATCACACTGTAGACAAGTAAAACACGTAGGCCTCACTCTCCATGTCAGAATGCGTATTCAAAATGGTTTCACCTGGACATTAGCCGTGGTCGCTGCGACCGGCTTCTTCTTGGCTGCAGTTGATGCTGCAGTTGCAGCTGCGACCGACGCAGCAGCTGCAGCGCCCTTCGGCGCCGGAGCCTTCTTTGCGACCGCTCCCTTCTGGAAACAAAGATGTCTAACAAGAAAGGTGTATCCAGCAAAACCAGGCCTATCCGTGGCGCAAAATGTAGTCAAACACCTCCATTCTGAAATAGTTCAATGACAATCAATTCGCTCACCGAAACACGACCAGTGCCCTTCTTGGGAGGAGGGGTGGGAGCCTTAGCGACTGCTCCCTTCTGGAAACAATCGATAATTATCGATTTAGCCAATATTACTGCCTAATTACGTAAAACTAGATCTCCAATCAGGGAAATTATGGGTCAATCAACCCCCCTCCTCCCCTGAAGAGTTGTTGTTTCCAAATCCAAAAAGATATTTTGAAACGCAGGGTTAGTAGTCGGGGGATTGATGGAGACACTCTTCCGAAGAGCTAGAAAGTACCCAATCAACTGACCGATGCACTGTCCTTCGTGGGAGGAGGGACACTCGGAGTGGGAGGCTTGCGCGGTCTCAGAATCCTGTCGCTACTTCTCGTGCGCATTTTGTGATGGTGATCTGAGCAGAAACAAGTTCAGGAGCAGATAAACGAAAGATGAAGGATGGAATCAGAAGGGCAGAGGGCGAGAAGTTCGTAGTGCCAGCCCGAAACTACGCGAAATGACAAATCGGAGTAACTAGAAAATGTTTTTTAACGTTCAAAACCAACGCAAAAGTATTCAATCAAGGCTATTTTCCAGCCTATGCTAAAGACCCAATCTGTAGAGTGTACTTCCCGTTCTAACTTCAGGCAAAAATAATCATATCGACATGACGTATCAACCCCTAGGAACGCAAATAGTGCGCTTGATAATGAACATATTTATCGACTATTTACAACAACGTACAGAACAGGATAAAAACGTGATTCTATCAGTTCTTCGTATAAGCCGGTTCATTATCACACAATTAAAATTAATACTCTGAACTCTCTTTTTTTACATTTGAAAGTATCAACTTCTCAACAAAACAAAGGTCGATAAGCGACGACGAACCTATAATGGATAAAAATGGAAACAATAAAAGTGGGGTTCATAAACACCCATGCGGGCGGATCTTCGAACAGAAGATGATAACCTACACTATCTATTTTTAATTAACAAATTGAGCAATGATCAGGCACTCCTCATCTCACACACTATCTCGCCAGTCAGACAGCATTATCGAGAAACAGTAGATAAATGGATAGATCACTACTCAATTGGAATTGAACTAGAAACGTGAATACAAAGTAGCGAAACTAATAGCATACAATGGAAGACAACTCGTGATTACGGTAGATCGATAAACGAAGCAGGTAGGTCGATGGGTGTTTCAATTAGCACGAAGCGTAGCCGGCCATTCAGATAATCTGTAATACATCAAAATCCATCGCTCGATTCGGAATACACAAATCACACTTTCAATGCTCCCTCTCACACACTCCAGCATATTCCTACGAGAGCCGTAATATAGAAAAATCCGGAGCCGTAATTTTGGAAAAAGATAACCTGAATGCTGGAGCCGGAGCTGGCGTCGTCCGTGTCCTCCACGTCCATGGCAGCATCGGCTGCAGCAACCGGAGCTGCAGCAGCTGCAGCAGCACCGACCTGCTTCTTCCTGGTTGCCGTGCGAGACTCCTTCTCCTCCTCCTCCTCGTCATCGTCCGACACGGCAACTGCAATGCACTGGGTTGCAAAAAATTTTCCCTAAAAGTGTAAAGTGCAAAATGCTCCCATCACGTGACCTTCAGACAAACAGCATAAATACCCAGGAAGCTTATTTTTTGGGTACGAGGTACGACAATACGAGAAGCTTGCACTACGCGACCTTTAGAAGCAAAACAGTCTACCACAAGGTTTGACCAGAAAGATCAGTGCTTCATAGCACATTTACTAAAACCTCTCTCCATAGGTCGCCACGCCTCCGGCGACCCCTATTACTCGGGGTTCATTGTGGGGAAGGTCCCTCCAGCACTATCCCACGATCGCCGTCAGCCCTGGCGACCATTGCCCCTCTCCTCACCGAGCACGTATCCGGTCGGGTCCAGCGGTCTTAGCGATAGAGCGCGCTCTAGACAAGCCCAGTAACGGACCGTAGGGAGAGGCGCTTTCGCGGGTACAAGATTTTTCGTGTACCCGCGAAAGTTGGGGGGAGTGCACTCATCACTGCTCACCGAGCACGTATCCGGGCGGGTCCAGCTGGGGCTTGCCTCTGATCGGCGACGGGTTCGCAACCAGACGCTCCCTCTGCAGCTTCTGCAATGGGTTAATTAATTAAACATAATTTAATTAACAAAAAAAAAGCTCGCTCCGGTTCATTAAAATATACATCAAAACCATTGAACGCATTCAACATCGATTAATTAATTAGACAACAATGACTAATTAGCTCTAATTAACCAATTAACGCACCGCGATGCGAGCCTCGCTCGCGACCATTTCGGGTCTCTTGGTCGCGACGGGAATCGGCTTGTGCTGCAGCAGCGGCGGCGCCACAGGAGCTGCAAAACTTCATTGACCACACGACACCAAATAGTCTGGTAGCCAGGAAACAAATGCGAGAGAACAAACGCCCACATCAACAAACAATGGGGTGATGTGGAGGTTTGTTCCCTCTCATACTTTTCTTGGCTACCAGACTATCTGCGATCAGTGTCCGAAATCCGGATCGTCACCTCTTCATTACACGCACTATTTCGCCTCTCTGACCGACGAGAGAGTGTGTAAAATGAGGAGGTCGACCCGGATTTCCAACTCCACTCACGAGGCACAACGAGGACGATGGAGGGGCTGCTGCTCGAGTCGGGCTGGCGACCCATCCTGCAGTTGCGGCCCGGCGAGCACTCCGGGGGCTCTGCGGACGCAGCAGCTGCGAAGACCGGAGAGACGGCTGCAGCAGTCGGAGCCGGAGGAGGCACGGGAGATCCCTGAAAGGTATTGAGGTCTTGGAAAGTAGAAACGGCAACCCATCTGGGTGACAGCAGATTTTGGCGAATAAAGAAAATCAGCATAATTATTTTAAAGAAGTAGATCACCTGAGTGACAGCAGAGGGGCTAGCAGCAGCAGTGACGACCGAAGCTGCAGCCGGAGGCACGGCGAGTCCCTAAAAACACATTTTTAAAGTAGCGACAGCTTCAACAGCCTCCTAATAATTTAAAAAAATCTAATAATAATACTATCAGCTAACCTGAACAACAACAGGGGTGCTGTTTGCGGCAGCGACGGTCGGAACTGCAGCCGCTGCAGCCACTGCAGCCGGGGTTCCAGCCAGAGCCACTGGGGCAGCCTTCGGCGCACGAGGACCCTTCTTGGCGGCAGCTTTCTTCTGCAAATTTAAAGATCATCGGGTTGATCCAGACACGTGGCACATGAGAAAAAATGAGCATGAGTAACGTTGAATTCCCTCACCGTAACACGGCCTTTGCTCTTCACGGGACTCGGGACGGGAGCGGCTGCTTTCTTCTGTAAGCGATGGCAAATTATTTAATTACGTTCTTGAAAAGCAGTTACACATGGTTAAAACGCAAAACAATAAATGCACTCACCGGGGGACGGCCTCTGCGCATCACAGGGGGAGGCGCACTCGTCGTGGGCGACTTAGCGACTGCTCCCTTCTGTAAACGATCGGCGTTATCGGAATGCATCGAACGCACGTAGAATGTGAAATAACGTTCCCACCGAGACACGGTCCTTCTTGGGAGGCTGGACACTCGGCGAGGGTGACTTAGCGACTGCTCCCTTCTGAAAATGATGACAAATATGAGTCTTTTGACTTATATCAAACACGCAGTCATACAGAACCAAACTGTGAACCAATGCACTCACCGAGGGCCTGCCTCTGCGCTTCACAGGAGGCGCGCTCGGGCTGGGCGACTTAGCGACTGCTCCCTTCTGGCAATGATGATAATTACAGTTATCGGCAGCGTTATTGGGCGCTTTGTCTCTCATAATCAATGCTCGAAATATCGAGCTGTGGTTGAATTTACTCACCGAGACACGTCTCTTCTTGGGAGGAGGGGCACTCGAGGTGGGAGGCTGCTTGCGGGTAGCCGATCGCAGCTGCCTGTCGCCACTTCTCAGGCCTTCGCGCGGCATTTGTGACGGCGGACTGAGCAATTTAGTGTCCTTTGGGATTCAAATTCACTAAACAAAGCACCGAAACACGACACAACATTGAAAAAAAAACGTGAATCGTACGAGACAAAAGAAGACATGCACATAGAGCTTCCAAACGCCTGAAAAAGCTCGAGCAGGGTTTAATCAGTATGCGAATGCCTTTGTCGAACGCAATGAAGCTGATCGAATTTGAACGGGAACTATCAGGAGCGCGCTCGAGCGTGAAAACGCGCGAAAAAAAACGAAACGAAAGAGTAAACAACTTTTGTCGATGTTCCTGATTGTTACGTGGCGAGAATCAGAAACTGCGCCAAATTCAAGCGATACAGTACCTTTCTAGTTTTTTCAAGTTCTAGATTTCTAAAATAATTTCGCTCAACTTTAGGATAAAAAATCCAATGGCAGCCAAAAATAGGCAGCTTTCAGAAAGATTTTCTCATTGATCTGAGAAACAAAAATCAGAACTCACAATTCTTGTCAGAAAAGGCAAAAGAACTGTCACGATCATCAAAAACTTTATTTTTTTCTGTTGCAAGAGGAAAATATCATCAGATCAGTGTCAACGCCGGTCCTTCTCGTACAAATGGAATCGGTGAAACTCACTGTCATCTCGATTCTCACTTCTTCACAACATCCATTTTGAGATCTTTGAGATTGATGGCTTGTTCGGTTTGATCGATCTAATGGAAGTTACGAATACGTAGCCCTTCGCCTCTATCTCGTTCAACAAATTCTCAATCATTCAGTATCACATGCAACTTCATTTGGCCTCGTTCATTGTTTCTTGAGAACATCTCTTCTGTTCTCATCACTTGTCAGCCCCTTCCCTAAATCACCCCCATCTCCTTTCCTGCCCCACTCCCCATTAGCGGGTGGCACTATCCCCGCCAGCGGGCATGCCCCAGTCGATGCCCCACAAGACCACCCTGAGAGCCCCTGCCCCCGCCCGCTCCCAGGGCGAGAGAGTACGGAGATCGTGGAGGGTCTCTACAACTGCTGTAGATCTACTGCTTCATCAGACTGCTTCCTAGCCCCGCCTCTTTTCCGGTAATCAACTCCTCCCATCCGCATTCATTTGCTTCAACTTGCCTCGTGCTAGTTGATACATCTCCCCAGTTCCGTAATGGATCCCAACTTCCCCTTCCCCATGCCCCAGTGGCCTCAGGCTCCGTGTGTCTGGCCTCCAGGTTCGTTACTGTGTCTTGGCTGCCGTATCCCTACAGTAGTTCTACAGTACCCTACCGTTTCATACAGTAGCGCCCAAACGTAGCCCTACAGTAGCCATGTCGAACACTACTGTACCCCTTTAACAGAACTTCATTGGAGTGGAACTAAAATGGAAGACTAGTTTTCAAAGGAACCAGGGTCATTGGGAAGTAGAAGTCGATAACCATACCCCTACCGTACTCCTTGCAGGCTTCAACCCCTGGATCGTGCCGGGACCCTACATGTACGGTATGCCGCAGACGCCCATGCAGCAGCCGATGCAGCAACCCTTCACCCCATCTCCCTGTCTTCCGGACATGTCCGACTCGAGTCTGCAGCATGTCCAGGCAACGCCGCAGCAGATGCAGCAAGTAAGCTTTTGTCTACTTCCAGGGACAAGTCTAGCGAGAAACGCCTTTCTTCAATCCTCACTAGCTTTTCTGAAAGGAGCAGAATGACTCTTCTTCGATCTTTTCTTCTCTAAGCCGAAAACCCTTTCAGCGATCTTTAAGCCACGATGATTCTATGTTTCGTTGGGTCCTCATAGCAAATCATTTCCAAATATTGCGATCGGCTTGCAGCGCACAATTGAAAATTTCCACAATTCATTTATCAGTATTTCACGATCTTTCACAGAACCCTCTTCAGGAAAATCGAACCAATCAATCCGATCTGGAGATGATTCGCTCTTCAAAATTCAATTCCAGTCCTCCCTCTTGATCACCCCTCCCTCCGACTCCTCTCTCTCCTCTCACTCCTCTCGCTGCGCCTCCCCTCCTCCCTCCCTGCCTGCCCAGTTGCAGGCCACGCCCACCGGCCGACCGGCTGCTGTGGCTCCGCCCACTCATGCTGCTGCGACAGGTAATGCCCTCCATTGTCGAGTATGTGGGGTTCCTGATGTCTAGTAGACGTATGGATCTCTTTCCTCAGCACTGTCAAACGGATGCAGCTACTGCTACAGGCACTTCCAAGTCAATGAAACACGAACTCATTAGAAATGGAGTGAGTGAAGAAGAACAATTCCTTGCAGCTCATGCAGCCTTGACTCCGCCCACTCCCGACTTCGAGACCCCCACCAACCCTCGCAAGCGGAAGATCAACGATGAAAATCGAGAGGTTGATCTTTGAACTATGACTCTTATCGAAAATCGATAGCTGATCTTTGACCTTTGCAGGTCGCCAAGCGCCCCTACGACCCGACTAATCCGGCCGATCAGATTTTCTGCAGGGTAAGTACCGTAACCTACCGTATCCTGCCGTATCTCCTTGATTATCGACCTTTCCAGGTGGGTGGTCGTCTAACCGTCGTGGGTGGTCAGCGCACCTACAACGTGACCGTAGCAGAGATCGAGAGACGAACGAAAGCTCCTGAATTCATCCCTCTCTCCCTGCTAGGACCCCTGCTCAAGAGGTACGGTATTACCGGATTACGGTACCCAATCGATATCTTGTCCGTTCGGGAGAACCTACCGTATTCAATCAATAATGCAGGGGCAAGGTCAAGGGTTGCGGCAGTGATCTAAAGCAGCTCCTTGAATCCCGCGAGATCATCTCTGGTGGAGGATCGGAGGGTGCGACCAAGAGGAAAGCGCCCATTTCGACTCTCAGTGCGCTTCTTGAAGGTAAAGAATCAGTCCAAACTTAGTTTTCCCAATTCTGTAGCAGCCATATCTGGGCGATGGATATGGGAACTGCATAGAAGTAGTAAAGGGATAGCCTCTGATGGAGGAGCGGAGGGAGCGATGAAGAGAAAAACTCCAACCTCATCTCAGAGCGTTTTGCTTGAAGGTAAACATCCTCGATATTACTGCAGTTCCAATGGATTAGTAGGGGAACTGGAGAAAAATAGAGGCAGAGAGATCCAAAAGACATTCTTGAAGGTAACGCAAAGCCAATCTCTAGAGATGATGATCTTTGATCTTCAGGACTAGAAAGGCTGCTACCATATCCGATCCAATCAAACGACAGTAGACTAATCCTTTCCTGTTTTCTCTCATGACAGATTCAATCAACTCTCGCGCGGTCCCATCACAGGCCCCACACCCCATACATCATTAGTCCCATTATTTTGCATCGTAGTCATTGATTTCTGCTCTGCTACCGTATCCGGCTTAGCAGTAGGCTAATCCTTGCCCCCATCATCTTCCCTGTTGACAGATCCAATCAGCTCTCGCGCGGTTCCATCACAGGCCCAACACCCCATACATCATTAGTGCCTGCCAACTGGTTGGAGGAACCCTGCCAGGGGGAGGTTGACCCTCGATAGAAGGAGCATGAGGAGAAGTGCCACGGGGGCTTGAGAGGACCGGAACAGGTGGACCTAACTAAACAGTAATAGGCGAAAAAGTAATGATCGAATTGGGATCCGCGGTATAATCGAAAAATTGTTGAAGCAAGATGTAGTGAAGGACGCGTGAAACTCAATCCATCCTATTAATCTCAGGGCGTTTAGATGAAGAGCCATGACTTCACAATCTCATCATTCCATTTCAGAAGAGTCCCTCCAACTCTCTTCCGACCATCGCGAGATCCTCTCCTCCTCCTTCCCTCTCTCCTTCCTCGCTCGTCTCATCGCAGTGCAATTGCAGCCACTGCAGCTGGCAGATGCTGCTAGGGACGCTGCTGCAGCAGGGTAAGCACTGTAGTATTACAGTATCCAATCTACGGTATACCTACCGTATACATACAGAAATCCTTCCGCAACCATAGGTAGGACCAATACCATAGGAGTATCGTAGGTCAGTAGGTTAGGGGTAATGGGTGTTGCGTTACCATAGGACACTAGGTCCTATGGTAACGCAACACCCATTACCATGGGAGTATCGTAGTATAGTCTCTTACCGTAGCACAGTTAGAGCAAGGCAGCTGCGGCCACTGCAACTGGCCGATGCTACGATAGATAGCTCTAGCGCACTTCTATCATAGCAAAGTCATGGAATTACGCATTGAGTTTCACTCATCCTCCAAGATATTGGGAGCGAAGTTCTTGCAGTAGTGTCATGAGTCACAGTACATCACCAATCAATTTTCAATCCAACTCTCTTTCAGTCCCATCATCGCTTCGTTTGCCACCCTTCTGAAGGACTGGACGTCGTCTTCCTCTTTCTCCTCTTCGTCCTCCCCCTCTCCCCTCACCGACTTTTCCGTCGTCACTCATGGACTGGGGATTGAAGAGGTTCGATCTTCATCTTATTCCGGATCCATAGTAGAGTTCGAAATACGGGTAACGTTTCTTCACTTTACACACTCTCTCACCGGTCAGATAGACGAGAGAGTGTGTGAAATGGAGAGACGATGACCCGTATTTCGAACTCTAGAGGGAACACACAGATTCATAGTTTATCCTACAGCAGCATTCCGTAGTAAAGACGCATTCAGAATTAAGGATTCGGAGAAAATTTTCAATGCCTTTTTCAGGCCCGGTCCCTTGCCTCGCTCTTCTCTCGATTCTTGCTCACTCTGGAGCAGGAGTGCCACGCGCAGGCCGAGAGACTCACACAGGTACCGTAATCTACAGTAATCTCCGTTACAGTATTCTACCGTACTTCCATCTTGACCATTACAGTACCCCGTAACGTTCCCCGACATTCCCGGTCCCGAGACTCAACCCGAATCAGAGGCTACTGGGCAATCGGCCAAGTTTGACGAGGTTTGTTTCTTGAAGTCTGAACTAGGTTTCACATCTCGTACTCAAACCAACTCTTTGGTTTATTTCAATGGAATCGGAAAAAAAAGGTAGTCGTAAACTGGTCAGGAAACCTGTTTGCTTTTGCACAAATCTCCCAATTGGGATAGCTGGCAGAGAGGCACTCTCATGGCTCTAAATTAGAGTTCGATAAACGCCGTCTCTTCATTTCCCATGCTTCTCACCGGTCGCAGGGGGCGAGAGAGTGTGCGAAATGAAGAGACGGCAACCCGTTTTGTCGACCTCTACTGTAAATCCTCTAACGGGAGAGCATCGAGAGAGGCGCACCCAGGGGCAGTTCCCCAGCTCTTTCTTTAGAGGCACACAAGCTTCAGAGTACTTTACGATTAGATGGATAATGAGGAACGCAATATGAGAAAAACAGTAGATTGAGTAACTTATGACTTAATGATGTGATCAAAGATTAGGCTTTCATTGCAGTTTCCATTGAGTTTCACACAGCATTCATACACCGTCTCTCCGGTGACATCTAGTAGATACTTCCCTTTCAATCATGCAAAAAAATCTGAGATCAAAGATCAAACAATTGATCGAAATGGAGACGATCAAAGACCATCTTCCAGGTTGACGGTCGTCTCACGCTCCAATCTCGCAAGTACCTCGTCACCATGGCAGAGATTACTCGCAGATTGAGAGCCCCTGAATGCCTCAACCTATCTACTCTCGGGTCCCTGCTCAGACGGTAAGTACCGTAACCCAGACTTCCGTATCCTACCGTAATCCTGATAACCGTAACCCCTGTTACCGTAATTCAAACCACAATCAGATGGGTATGAATTCTGAGGTCTTTTGTGCAAGTATCAACATCGATTACCTTAGCTACCGTAGCTCTGACTACCGTAACCACAACTACAGTACCCATTCCAAGCATCAGCATCGATTACCTTGGCTACCGTTACCTATAGTACCCCCATTGCAGCGGCAAGACCAGCAACACGGGCAACGTTCTGCGTGAGACACTCGCCAACCACGGCATCAGAGTCGATCAGGGCAGGAGGAAGGGCGCCAAGCTCAGCTGCTTCACTTCCCTGTTGGAGGGTGAGTACCGTAACCCTACCGTAGCCCTACAGTACTCTGCTCAATCAATACCGTAACCTATCGTATTCTCAACGAACCTTTATGATAAATGCATGATGATGGGCAGCATGAGCGAAGAGATGGCTCATGGCTCATGCAGCCCAGAGCTAAAGATCGATAAAACATTCAATACAGTAACCTACCGTATTCCAGATGAAGTCCTGCCTTTTGATCGATACAGTTTTCAATACCGTAGCCTACCGTATTCCAGAAGAGGCCCTGATCCTGTCGGGAGACCTCGGCAACGCCCTCAATCGATACTTCCCCGTACAACAGTTCGCCGCGACGTTGAACTCTCGAGCAGCTGCAAGCACCGCGCAAGCAATCGCTCAGAGAGGACTGGCACTGGCGGGAGCGAGGTAGGTATCTATTACAATGGAAGAGAACTTTGTTGAGGGCGAGGGAGCGAGTGGAGGGGGCGGTATTTATCCGATGCTGTCTTAGTCATTTTCTGAATACTTAAAGACAGTCCTTTTCACCGCGATTCTTCAAAGAACATACAATTGGTCTTGGATGAGTTGTGTTTCACGCTTGCTTCAAAAGTTATGCGACTCTGGATTTTATCAATAGTTCCTCGTATCGTGCCATAATCATTTGCAATCTTCTTCTCATTCCAGTCGCCTGGCAGCCCACCTTTCCTCCACTCTCTCCACCCTTCGACTGCCCGTCTCCGATCGAATCATCACCGCCCCTCATCCCTACTCGCACCTCATGAAGAACTACAGTGCCCTGACGCACGGCTATGGACCGGAAGTGGTGGGTTACTGTAGTTTGGTTTACGGTACCTATGGTTACGGTTGTGAAAATAATTGTAGATGGGGTTACGGTATCAAGGGATACGGTAATCAATCAATCAATACTAATCAATACTTCATTCCAGTGCGTGTCCTTCCTGGAGCTCTTCAGGAAGGTGTTCGATGCCTGCCGAGAGATGCTGCCGTTGACAAGCCACTGAATCCGAGCCATTTTTTAAACTTAAAAAATTGAATTCGCGCACATTAGGAAGAGAGCGTTTCGAAAGTATTGCGGAAAAAGAAGCAACATGAATGAAAATCTGGAGAGAGAGAGCTTCGAGAATCAAGGAGCACATTTTACACAGCATTAGCAATCAACAATCAGTAACGTGTCATAATTCTCCCGGTTTGAGGTTCGTCTCGCATGCTCGCATCGACTTCGAGAGGCGCCTGCCAGAGTGTTCGACCGAGTCAGATGAAGTGATCGAAGGACGACGAATCTAGAATTTGATCTTCCATTATTCCTAGTGAACTTCTTCAATGTTTGACTGTTGTTTCTCCCAGGTCCTTTTTCTATCGCAATCGTTCAGTCAAATATCGAAGAAGATCTAATCATCGCGTTGTTATTTGCGCATTCAATTTCCGAGGTCGAGCAGATATCTTCATCACAAAAGTTTTCCATAAAACTTTCACAAGAATGAACGTATCTGCTCAACAATTTGGACTGTCATCGCGATAATTTCATGATTAGTTTTACATATTTAGCATATTTGCATTACAATATCTAGAACATACAATATCCAGTGCATACTATCTAGCCTCACAAGCCAGCCTTGTCAGTTATCGTCTGACCATAACATAACAAAACAAAACTATGATAAATTCTTCCGTTCTGTATGTTGTTTCATCCCCCTCACAGAAACGCATTGGATCACCCAAAATTGTGTGATCAAACATCACTTTCCTCATTTCGAAACCATTCCGTCAGTGCAATCAGCGCTGATAAATTCGCCAGATCAGCGGGCCACACCAGATGTCTCGAACTCTGCAGAATAATGATAGTTGTTTTAAGCCTCAAATTCCAAAGGACTATCCGCGATAGCATTATCCATTGGATGGGTATTGCAGCTGAAATATAACTCAATCAACCTTCGTTCGTGATTTCAAAATGATTTCGCAAGCTGTTCATCCCTCTCACCTTTCACTTTCTACTTACTTCAAGCTCTCACCTCTTATTTCTCAGTACAAAAGGAGTTGAACGCCCTTCACTTCCTTATCACTTCGGTTGTTCGTTTCTGTCCTAGAATCTTGTCCAGCCTCGTCACATTTTATTTCCTAAGAAGGCAGTACGCAACTCAGTGAGGAATCCCATCCTTGCTGACAATTGCTCAAGAAATAACCTCTAGCTTGCTCTCGCCACTCTCGCCCACAGGGGAGAACCCGCATGGACAGTGTTATTAAATCTGATGAAATGTTCTTTTCACACTCAAACACTTGTGTGATCTCTCTCCGCTGTTCCTTTCACTGATTTTTCATTCACTGCTGCGAGGTAAAAAACTGTTTCAGAACACCGCGCAACTTTTCAATCTACTTACAACAATGGAAAATACCAAAATGGTAAGGGGCTCATACTCTAATATTCGGACATTCGTTTCTAGATAGGTCTCGCCTTATTTTTTTGAAAATGAAAACTGCAATTTAACGGAAATGAATGAATGAATGAATCAATACCAACCTGGAACATTTCTGGCATCGTGGCCATTCATGACCTTCTCAGAACCTCATCCCGACCGAGCAGAAGGCAAACCCCACCATTAAATTCGACGAACAGATAGCAGTTGGATCGATCATGAACCTGATGCTGGATGACGAAAATAATCGAAAAGAAAGTGAGTTTCGAACACGGCCTTGAAGTTGGCTGCTGCATCTTGCTGGTGTTGCAGCTCGTTGGGAAATCATCACTATCACTAATCCTTTTACAGGGGGCCTAGGGAGGTCTAGGAGGGCCAAAACCGCAGAGAACCCGATATCGAAATTTGGTTCACTGACAGATTCAGTCATTCTGAGTCGATTCTTATGTGAGAGGCGTGATATGAACTTTCTGGTTTCCAATCCCTACCATCCTTGGGAGAAGAATCAAGTTGAATTAGGATTATCGGAAATGATATTTCAGCAGCTCTACTGTTCGAAAAGAAGCTGAAAAAGGCCAAGGAGGCTCTCAACATCAGTGCCGATCGGAATCAGAAGGCTGTCGACGCCAAGATCAATGCTGATACTGGTAAGCGCACACTCTCTCATCCCGGGGATCGAGAACTGTCTTTTCATTTCAGAAGAGCCCAAACTGAGCAAGAAAAAGCAGAAGCAGATTGTTCGAATTGCTAAGGAGAATGAAGATTCGGAGATAGCAGAACTAGGTAAGAGCAAAAGTTATACGGTTGCTTCAAAATGTTCACGAGGATTTTTATATGACGAAGGGAAAGTTCCATCTTCGATAGCACAATTGCCTGAGTAAACAGTTCCGGTGAAACATATAAGTCAGCGTTGAAGCGTCGTTCTAGCAGGGGATCGTTTTGACGCTTTTCATTGAGGTGAAAAGTGTCAAATGATCCTTGGCTCTTTAGCAGAAAAAACTGCGGTGAAAAACGCCAATTTTGAAAAATTCTTTTTGGCAGAAATAATTGTAGATTAAAAGTGTCAATTTCGATAACGATTTCACAGCTTGGCAAAATCTCCCAAAAAAGGCCATAGTTGCTTGAATGGCAAAATAAATGTTCAACGCTGACTTATATGAGGCCGTTCGCCTAAGGTTCAACAAGGTTCAACGTGTGTCTGGAACAGGCAAAAAGCTGAAATGTCCACAAAGTTGGTCCCAAGGGTTATTTTTCACCCTCTAACCAAAAATCCACGCCATTTGGTCATAGGTCCATTTTGTGCTCCCGGGGCCCCACCTCCTTATACTCACGAAAAACTAGTTTTTTGCGATTTTTTATGCCTAAAAGTGGTCAAAATCGCCCAAAATATCGCGCTATAGATCAGAATTTCGAGCTCTATCGAATGGCATTTTTGTCAATTTTCGATGTTTTTTCGTTCCCCAGCAAAATATCGATTTTTGACCCGAGAATTTGTGGATGCCATCCGATTACCAGAAGATAGAGCATACTCTGGCGATCATTTTGCGCCCTTGCGCGAGGAATATGATTTCTGGAAAAGTACTTTTTCATAGATTTTAGTGTGTGACCAAAAAATAAAACTCTCAGAATACCCCCTTTATGGGTTTCATTTTGGAGAGACGAAGTAGCTGATCATTTTTTGGTAACACATTATGCCCTTAAAACCTCTCAGAAAAAAGTTACAAGCGACCGAAATAATCATTTTCATGAGATTACTTTTTACATCTTTTTAAGCATCTGTAACTTCTTACTGAGAGGTTTTAAGGCCATAATGTGTTACCAAAATATGATCAGCTACTTCGTCTCTGCAAAATGAGACCCATAAAGGGGGTATTCTGTGAGTTTTATTTTTTGGTCTCACACTAAAATCGATGAAAAAGTACTTTTCCAGAAGTCAAATTCCTCGCCCAAGGGCGCAAAATGATCGCCAGAGTATGCTCTATCTACTGGTATTCGGATGACATCCACAAATTCTCGGGTCAAAAATCGATATTTTGCTGGGGAACGAAAAAACATCGAAAATTGACAAAAATGCCATTCGATAGATCTCGAAATTCTGATATAGTACGCGAGATTTTAGGCGATTTTGATCACTTTTAGGCATAAAAACTCGCCAAAAACTAGTTTTTCGTGAGTATAAGGAGGTGGAGCCCCGGGAACGGAAAATGGACCTATGACCAAATGGCGTGGATTTTTGGATAGAGGGTCAAAAATAACCCTTTGGGCCAACTTTGTGGATATTTCAGCTTTTTGCCTGTTCCAGACACACGTTGAACCTTACGCAAACGGCCTCATATCTATCTAATGCGGTGTTAGTTTTCAGGAAAAATCTCATGGAAAAAGAAAAACAGTGTTAGTTTTTCCAAGGTCTTTTTCCGGAAAAAGCAAAATATTTGAATTCCCGCCATTATCAAATTTCATTGATCCGGGTCTCACCGTGAACCAATCGTCATGACAATTCGATAACATGTCGATATCCTTGCAAGAAATCAATATTCCACTTCTTGGAATGATATATTCACGGAGAAAGTAGGTATCGTAGAATTTCGATAATGGCGGGAATTCAAAAAATTTACTTTTTCCGGAAAAAAGACCATGGAAAAACTAACACTCTTTTTCTTTTTCCATGAGATTTTTCCTGAAAACTAACGCCACATCAAACCGAAGTCTTGTCCTGCTGGATGATGAAATTGAAAGTGAGAAGCTTGTTTCGAAATGAGAGCGTTAGTGCACTCGTTCTGACTTGCCAAAAAGAGGAGGAAATTTATTTTGATAGTCCTACATTCCAAAATATTCCAGTAGCACGCGTTCTCGGCAAAAGGAAGGCGAAGGCCACGAAGACTATCAACATCGGCGAAGGTCAGAAGGCTGATGACGTCAAGGCCGAGAATGAAGGTCCTCGAACATGTTGTACCTCGGAAGAATCGAGGACTGACTTTTCTACCGTATACCTTCTTTCAGCTGATCTCAAACTGGGCAAGAAGAAGGCCAAGGCCAAGAAGAATCACGGCGATGGGCAGAATGACAAGGCGAGGATTGTGCCATCACTTCCTACATTTCAAAATCATTTCGCCAGGTGAATCATAGCTGTCAGACCTTTTCTCGTCACTCAACATTTCAAAACCATTTAGTGAGCCGGTTCGCCTAAACGTTTGCTACGTTCTGCCTATTTTATTCCCCGAGAAGACAGTTCAGATCAGAATCCTATCGCCTGACGAAACAACCTGACTCCCTCTAGCTTGTTCTTGCCTTTCGAAATACGGGTCGCCGTCTCTTCATTTCACACACTCTCTCACCGATCAGAGAGGCGATAGAGTGTGTGAAATGAGGATACAAGGAGGCGAGACCACACGGACAGTGTTATCCAACTTGATGAAATGCTCTTTGCTCATATACTCTCGCATTTGTCTACCTTTCTTCACTGTTTCTGTTATTCTCTTCTCTGTTATCATACTGAATGCATCTAAAAAATTTTCTTCAGAACAAAGCTCAACCTTCTACCTGCATCTACGGAGACAATACAAATGGTAAGAATACAATAGCGTTTGAAATACGGATAGTCGTTTCTTCATTTCACACATTCTCGCATCGGTCAGAGAGGCGAGAGAACACGCAAAATGAGGAGAGCAATCACTTAATTTGGCCTTATCAGAACCCTATCCAGACCGAGGAGATCAAAGATCAGATTGCCGCAGGATCAGCAATGAGTGCGACGCATGACGACGAGAATAGTGAGTTTCTGAATTCCGGATTCCGGTTTCCAGTTCTTGACGATAAATCCTCTGATTTGCGCACTTCTTGGATATCTGACTCTTCTTGGATTTCTGACACTCATAGCCTCTGTTCTGGGCCAGATATTCAAGAAGTTCCCTAATTTGCACCATGCGTGCCCTCTTACACATCGAACATTGCAACAGCCCTCGTGCTCGGCAAGAAGAAGAAGAAGACCAAGAAGACTCTCAACGTTGACGATAATCAGCATGAGAATCCAGAAGACGTCGAGGTCGATGATGATACTGGTAAGGACCTGGGGATCGATGACTGACTCTCTACCGTATTCCTCTATACAGCCGAGCTCAAACTGGGCAAGAAGAAAAAGAAGCAAACGGTGCGGATTGCCGATGAAAACGATGCTGCACTGGAGTTCGCTGGGCTCGGTGAGATTATCTTCAAACCATGACAAATTTGTCCGACTCTCACGCAAACGGGCTCTTATGTTTCTATTTCCGCAGATCGAGCCTATGAAATCTGTGATCTGGATACAACGATGTTATCTATTTGTTCTGAAACGGCATTGAAGGATGCATCTTCAAGTGCGCTCTTGTACAAATAAGTATCAGTGGCACTGCTGAAACAACATTCCCCTACTAACAAAATCATAAATCATTATGTATGAGTTAGAAATACGGGTAATCGTATCTTCATTTCGCACACTCTCTCGCCGGTGCATGAAGACAAACCGCTTCTCTATGAACGGCTGTCAGACTATTTGAAATCCTTCTGATTAGCAAGGCAGATGCCTAGCATTGCAGGTATTGGCTCGTCCAACCTGATCGACGCCCTCTCCCCGTGGCCAGACTACACCTATGATGAGATGCTGTCATTCATTCCAATGGCGGGAAGGGAGGAGAAGAAGTTGACCATGCATCGACCGCAGGTTCGTTTTCTTCCTACCTCATGCAGAAAAAGGGAAGCTGCTGGCAAACTATCCAAACTGAAATAGGGTTAGCTTTGTATGCAGTTGGGAATGAGAGGGAGAGAGGAGATGCTGTCATTCATTCCTATGGCGGGAAGGGAGGAGAAGAAGTTCACCATGCATCGACCTCAGGTTAGACTTTGGGATGGCGAAAGAGAGACTGTAAATTTTGATTCAGTTAACGAGTTGTTGTTTTTTTTCTACACGAACACCATATATGGATTATATGAACACCATGCAATTATACATATATGGACACCATGCAATTATACATATATGGACACCATGCAATTATACAATTGATGTGAACCTAAAACTGTAGTATTTGAAACCCGAGTGAAACTTAATTTTTCAATTACCCCTCACACAGTCTTCGGAATATCATTAGAGAGCCGAAATTAATCCGCAAACTCTTCGATCTCTCTAGGTCCATCCAACGTATTCAAGTCATAATTGAACCTGCAGGTCCACCGCGTTGGCACCAAAAAGACGGCCATCGTCAATTTCATCCCCATCTGTAGTCAGATCAAGCGGGAACCGAAGCATGTGCTGCAGGTGACATCTCTGGATTTAATTCTCTCGAATCTTCATGATCTTTCTCTCTCTCATTCTATAATTAATGTGGGAGTGCTGTTGGATACAAGTGAAGTTGGTGGCATCATTTCCTATTTTTTTCAATCCATAAAGAGCTGCACATGAAACCCATCTACAAGAGCAAAATACCGTCTAAAATATTAGAGAAACATCCCAATCATCGACTCATTATCAGTTCCTCCTGTGCGAGCTGGGTACGAATGGTTCCATCGACAGCGCGAACATACTCTACGTCAAGGGCCGATTCCAAGAGAAGCACCTGCTGAGTATTTTCACGTAAGGGAAACAATAAACCCAGTTCTTGATTGATTTAGTGAGGTCACGGTAGCTTTCGAGATCATCTGCTCAGCATTTTAACGTAATAGACGATAATGCTAATTCTCGATAGATTCACTAGGGTTATGGTAGCTTTACTGATCAATAAGGCCAGTTCTCGATTCGAAGGGCCATTGGAGTTACGGTAGAATACTGTATTTTTCAGCAAATATGCACGGGAATACGTCCATTGTTCGACGTGCAAGGGTTACGAAACAGATCTAGTCAAGGACCAGCAAACGAGGCTGAACTTCGTTCAGTGTAGAGAGTGCGGATGTAGATCGTCGGTAAGCACGTTCCGTTTTCGAAAAGAAAAAGGAAAACGAAGAAAAGGGAAAACACAATAGACTGAGCTTCCCCCCAGTGTAGAGAGTGTGGCTGCAGATCATCGGTGAGTCAAAACAGAGAAACTGTAATCTAAATAAGAAGGGTACAAGGTAACATTCGATCGTAGTTCGAAAACTCACTTGTCGGAACAATCTCGATTTCTGAAACTCTAATGAAGCATTGTCTATCTCTCTATCTACACGCAGGCATCATACATTGCGCATTCTCATTGTAAAGCCAGTAGGACCCTAGTTACTTCCACATACTTTCAGGTCTCCACCATCCACACTGGCTACGTCGCGCTGATCGGAAAGAGGAAGGTGCACCGAGAAAAGGAAGAGGCCGCGGCTGGATTGGCATAACCTGACATCAAAATCATCTTTAGTTCTACCCCTATTCTCGCTGATTTCATACCCATGCTTCTACGTCCTATCCATTCACGATGCCATAATAATGCTGCTCTGGTATCAAATATCTACCCAAAGACCTATTCAAGTTCATCACTGACCCTCTGGTCGGCAAGAGGAAAGTACAAAGGGAGAAGGAAGAGGCCGCGGCTGGATTGGCAAAGATCTGCTTAAAGAAAACATGCCTTCCTTGAGTTTCAATCACCCCATTTACAAGGCCGTTTCAAAAATGTACAATGGATTCTCGCTAGGCTTGGCATAATTCTATTCAATCTTGATAATACTCGAAGTTCGCTCTTCTCTCTATCGATAAAGTTATCATAATGAGGCATCAAGCGTAGAATTCTGTTGAAACCAAAGCAATCTGTCTACAAATTTATCCGGTTCATTCAAGTACCAAATGCAATGAAGGACAGAGATTGAACAAAGCTTAAGTGAGTGAAACTTACACGATAAGGCAAACGCATTTTACACATACGATGGATCTCTACATAGAATCTGCGTCGGTAGTTCGAATTACTGTTTTTGTGTGGCTTACAACGGGGTTTTTGACAAATTTCACAATTTGATATACAATGTAAAAGCTCTAAGCGACTAAAAAGCGGACGAAAGGGAGGGCTGTGATCACTAGAATACAAGTTACTCGCTTTAGCAGGAAAAGTACACACAAAATTAGTCAGGAAAAGCACACTCGAAACATGAAAAATGGGGGATAAGTGAGAGCGCGGCTCGAGACTGGTTACAAAGGCGATATTTTTTTTGGTATTTCTAATTTTCCGGAAATTATTTACATGAATACGGTACAAAATGTGTACATACGACCTTGTAGGACTTAGCAAGGAAAAAAATCACATATTGATTGATTACTGGAGGGATTAGTAGGCATACGGTAGCCTGAGACGGGTGGGTGCGGGAGAAAGGCGAGGTAGTGGGGGAAAGAACGTTGATTAATGCATGGGGGGAGGGCGGGGCTACTGTAGGGGTCCTAGCACGATCGATCGATATACTCAGCTACAGTACTCTCTAGGCGGCGAAGATGGTCAGTGCGGCGATCTGGAAGTTGTCCATCACCTGCAATCGATCGATATTGATTGGATACTGTAATAAGAAGAACCAGTTTCATCAGACATCAAGCAAATTATTACAAATGCATGGGTGATCCTATGTTTAAACATCCTCTCAAAGCTCTACTCTAACATCTACTGCGATAATTCTCAGATTGAAAATCTCTTTTAAAAATCTCAATTCCCGATCGCCCAACCAGACCCGAGTACCGTACCTCAACCACCACCTGTCTCGTTCCGTAGGCGAAGGTGGCTCCGAACGGATTCCTGTCCTCGGTCGACTGACGGGAGATTACCACCGGCTGCGGCGAGTGCAGAATGGCCGAGAAGTCGTCGTACTGAAACGGAAATTGATAATTGAGGGGCTACCGTATCCTCCAGTTACAGTATCTACAACCTATTAAAACCAATCGATACCCTAACAAAGCTACCGTATCCTCATACTGTAGCCCCACCTCTACTGTGATCAATCAATACTCCCTGACTACCGTACACCTTGGACTTCGCATCACGCAATCCATAAGCTACTGTAATCAATCAATCGGGCTACCGTACCTTGGACGCCGTCTCGAGCACGGTCTCGTCGCCGTCCGACTCGCACGCGACGCGGAACTCGCAGCGGTTGTACCTGCATATTGATTGATTATCGATTGGAAAATTGGTATTACCCTGAACTGTAAATTTATTTCTGTAAATTTACTTTTTAAAAATTACTTTTAAGAAATTCCATTTTGGAAAAATATTTTCTGGAAATATCCGATTAGTAAATTTCATTTTAGAAAAGAATTTTCTGTAACCGGTGTTTTTGGAACTGCAAATTAGTAAAATTCGTTTTGGAAATACGGTATTGGAAAAAAAATTTTCTGGAAACGCCATTTTGTAAATTTTTTCTGGAAATGCCGTTTCGTAAATTTTTTTCTGGAAACGCCGTTTTGTAAATTTCTTCTTAGAAATGTCGTTTTATAGTTTTTTCTTTTCTTTTCATTTTTCTTTTGACACTTTTTTTAACGGAAGCGGTGCGGAAGCGGAAACGGAATGAAACCCGACGTCGACGGCCGGTTACCGTAATCGAGCGCCCTATTTTGGTTGATAGTTTACGGTAAGCGGCTAACCAAAGTACGATAACGGTAGTCCATAACGATTAAAAGACTACGGTGAATGTAATCCTGTGGAAGAACCAGGATTGTACGAATACGGTTGTAAAACTACGGTACCCGGCCAAAGGAACTACGATTACGGTACTCGAGAGCGATAGAAAGGTTATGTTAGCCATCTTGTGGTGGTAAAACAAGAGGTCGGGTTTCATGAAAACCCGATCCCGTTAAAAATATTAAATAAAAACCGAAAAGAAAAGAAAAATTAACAAAACGGCGTTTCCAAGAAGAAATTTACGAAACTGCGTTTCCAGAAAAAAATTTACGAAACGGCGTTTCCAAAAAAATATTTACAAAACCGCGTTTCCAGAAAAAATTTACAATACCGTATATCCAAAAAAATATTTACAAAAACCGCGTTTCCAGAAAAAAAATTTACAATACCGTATTTCCAGAAAAAATTTACAAAATGGCAATTTCTAAAAAGTGAATTTCCATAAATACTTTTCCCAAATATAATTTTACATAAAATATATTTCCTAAGTGAAATTTCCCAACTTTTTTTTCTAATTCGGGGTAATACCGGAAAATTAGAAGATAATCTCCGCTGCTATGCTCACCTGATGAAGTGCTATTGGGAAAGCACTGGATCACCAGGTCAGATTTTGTTTTATTTCGACGAGTATGTGCAGGACTTAATGAAAATAAGAGACATCTCCAAATAAGAATAACGTGCGCAGCACAAGCCTACCCAATTGCAAGAAATTATTGTTTTTTTTTGGACCTATCAAACATCTACCAACCCCCACTGCTTCGCACTGAATAAGTTTAACCTCCGCGGCATTGGATCGCCAAGTCTGTCAATCTTCTGATGCCTAACATTTACACAACGAATATAACGCTAACATCACCCTACGATGAAGATGAGCGCTTTGAGCAGCAGAAGACCACCGGGAAGCTTCATTTCAAATTGATTACTCAATCAACTCACACTCCAAAGTGGTAATGACCAGGGATATTCGTGTGCAGCACGAACTTGATCACGCACTTGGTCGAGAAGTCGAAGAGGATGTCCTGCAATGAGGAGACGGATACGAACAGGAGGTTGAGAGACGGATCCTGTGGTTTTGTTGTTGTTCGTCAGATAAGGAATTGATAAAAGGCAAAGAATCTAATTGATGAAATAAAACATCCAAATTCGAAGAGGATGTCCTGGAAGAGTATGGAATGATTGAGCGAAGGACTGCTCCTAGTATTTGGAAGATAAAGGCATTCCTAATTGAAAAAGATCATCTAGAGAATGTCCTGCAAGGAGTTAATGGATTGATTGGAATTCTTAGCATTTGGAAGAGATCGTCTTCCCGGTGAACCTCAAGACTATGGCAGAAACGTGAAACCCCGAACGATTCTCGAAAAGTTAGTACATAGTGAGTGCAGGTTGCGAAGTCAGAGAGGCAATATTATAACTGCTTTCGACTACGAGCTGCAAGAATTTCCCATTTGACTTTTGGAACCATCCGTATAGTGCATTGAAACCCTCGATATATTTTTTGGTTTGTTTTTGAAGCACTCGATGCGGCTTGGGTATCAGCATAGCACCCTGTTCAACTCGTTAAATCGAGCTGGTGAAACATGCAACACGCTTCGTCAATGCAAAAGTTCGCAAACCTTATGAGTTGTTGTCGACTCATAAGACTAATAATTAAATATTTAAATAATCAATAAGCTCACGAATCCCATGGAGAAGTAGTTGAAGAAGAAGTGCGGCTGCGGCTCAACCGTCTCCTTCGCGCGGCCCTGCGAGGAGTTATTATTATCAATTAAAAATTAATAGATATGATAGAAATCATGATTAATGGCTTTATGTAAACGGAAAACACAGGAGGAGAATCCAATGAAGAGTCCGTTCCAAGATATGTAACAATCTTGAAACTCCTCTGCACCTAGACGAGTAATGAATTGTTTCGAGTGTGTTGGATCCAACGATTACGGGCAGTTTCCTATGAACTGTTACATACTATCAGAGGAGCCCGCCATCACCTGGAGAATCATTCAAAAACTGGGAACGTCACTATAATTCACCTATCTAACTTTGTTTATCACTTTTCTCACGGCTTACTCTCGAGAAGCCTAGCCATGATTACCATCAATCGCACGATCAACAAGC
>LS518949.1:291779-302251 GCA_900490845.1 Pristionchus japonicus
GGAAAACTGACTGGAAATAAAGTAGAGCGGGCTAGGGGAATGAGGGAACGCTACTCTCGTGCTGTCCATCGGAGAGACTGTCGAGGAGGCGACGGATTCGGGTTAGTATTACGGCGATAGATGAATATTGAAACAGAAGAGGAGCTAGATGTGAGGCGCACAGCGCATAAAAGCTTTGGATTTAAACGCCGAGGGACAGAGGGATTGTTATGTGCCCGATCCCATTATTTTGCATTCACTCTGAAACTAGTACTTCATAGGGAAAAATCAGAAGGGAATGATTCAGGTTAAAAAAAAAGATTTTCAGGAAATGGTATTTATTTTATTGTTGGTGAAAGGGATACACCCCCAAGACTATCTCATGCCTGATCTGTCTCGTTCCATAACAACTGGGAAACGTCTATTTTACAGGTTTCCTCGCTACCGCGCCCACGCTCGGGTGCGCCATGATCGGAGACGACTCGCTGCTCCAGGTCAGTGTACCCCCTGGCCGAGTGGCTAACGCCTCTGCCTCCCTATCGTCAACCCGCTGGCTCGAACCCCACCGGGCGTGGCAAAAGTTACAAAAAATGCAAGAAATGCGCGTACCTCTCGCAAAGCTGTTCAATTGCGAGAGGGTGAACGCAGGCGTGAGGCTGCAAAGTCGCGCGCCACCCTTGCTAGAAAGAAGTAGATCAGTGTGCGTGTGCCGACAGCGAATAGTAGCTGCTGGTTCCTATCCAACCTGATACATTTATTTTGGACTCTCTCGAATCCCCATGCTCTCTCGCCGGTGGGTAAGAGAGTGGGGGAATGGAGAGAGCTATGGAGTACTGTAGAGGAGGAGGGTTACGGTAGTATTGATTGATCAGTTGTCGATTCGCAGGTCTACCCCGACGGCATCAGACACATCCGCGCGGACCGGAGAGTCAATGAGTGGAAGGTATTTTTTCGAGCTGACTCTGAGACAATTGATGAACAAGTAGGGTCGTTGTTATGAGAAAATTATGAAACGAGGATTTGGAGAGATACGATTAGTTTAATTTGCGTTGCTCGATAAGATGTTTAGTTTTTTTCCCTGTCGTCCGATGTGGAATCGAAAAAGTTGGAGGGTCGGGGTTATGAGGTGACGATGAAATGAGGAATTAATGAGGCGCATTCGATATCTTGCCTGTAGTGCTACAAATATTGAAAAGGAGTGAGGTTTTTTCCAACTAGAGTGGAGGATGATTAAATGTCGTGGAGATTCCGGGTTATGAGATAGAGATGAGACCGTGAGCAAGTGTGAGCGTTTGATCGGTCGATGAGAAAAAATTCACGTAACCTCAATTACAAATCTTCTCAATTGCAATGATGGATAATCAAAGTGTCGCCTTAATCACCCTAATTGCAGGCTCCCGGCCGTCGTCAGATCGTGCGCTGTGCCCTCAACAACCGACAGGTGGCGATTGCTCTGGCTGGTGAGTCGTCTGACTTGTTTATCTTGATCCTGCAGCCCGAAACTACATTGATATAGAATGCAGCTCGAATCTATATAGTTTTCCTGAAACATGGGTCCAGATAGTGGCGGAAGGTAGTAGGGAGCTTTTTTTTTCAACAACCGACAGGTGGCCATCGCGCTGGCTGGTGAGTGGATGAATTAGTTAAATTTTCTTTTCCCTCCCAGAGTTGCGAGCTATCGTATTGGATAGTTGAGGCAAGCCTTTGTGGGCTGCTTGAAACAGGAAAAGATGAAAGTTGGGTTGATGGACTAAGAACATTGTTTGTTGTATTTCTCTTTCGTGCCCGCTTGGAATTAAACTAGGTGTTGTGGACATTCTTTGTAAGTATTGTGAATCATGAAATATATTGGTAGTATGAATCGGTTGTCATTGAGCTTACTAGTTTTTTTCCCAAAGATTGCTGTGACCACATTAATCTGAGCATCGTTCTCGTGTATTTGGGCGCCTATGAAGCTCAAACGACACGGGCTCGAAGTGGCACGATTGGATAATCATTTATGCTGATTATTTTACAATTAATTGTAATCCTTTCAGGCGGCGAGATCGTCTACTTCGAGCTGGACGTGACGGGACAGCTGAACGAGTTCACGGAGAGGAGGGCACTGCCGGGAGAGGTGAGCGAAAGAGAAGAGAGAGAAGAGGAGGAGGAGAAGCACAAGAGTGCATGGAGGGAAAACGGTTGTGGTAGGTGAATAAGGGGTCTCTAGAGCTTGTTATACTAAAAATGGGGTGATGTGGGTGGAATGAACGAGTTCACGGAGAGAAGGGCGCTTCCCGGAGAGGTGAGTCGAGAATTATTTTTTGGCTGACAGTTCTAGCTATTTTTCGCGAAAAGAAATCTTCGCACACGGATATTTCCAGTTTTGTGATCGGGTTGAAACCGAAATCAAATCTTGTTTTTCGATGAGTTCTGCGTTGCAATCAATCAATGTTCCTCCCTCCAGGTCCTGTGCATGTCCCTGTCGGAGATCCCGGAGGGCGAGCTGCGCTCTCGCTTCCTCGCAGTGGGAGTGAGTGATGGAACCGTGAGGATGATCTCGCTCGACCCGAGTGACACGCTCGCGCCGCTCAGGTAATCAATAATCGATGGAAACCAGTGATCTCCAGGGGCCAAAACGTTTGTTAGCGTTGAGTGAGTGGGAGCTAGCTCGACCCGAGTGACACGCTCGCGCCGCTCAGGTAATGAATAATCAGATCGTTAGCGTTGAGTCTAAGCGGGAGCTAGCTCGACCCCAGTGACACGATCTCGCCGCTCAGGTAAGGTAGTTGTTGATACCGTAATCTAGTTACTGTAACTTGTTCGAAGCGTACTTTTGTAAAGATTTTTCCAATCGATTCCCCGGTAAAATTGTCCTACCCACCAGATGACCACTTTCCAAGTGTTGCAGGAACACGAATCTGCTCGATTCCAATTTGTGTTTTTCCAGTTTCCAAGCCCTTCCCTCGTCGCCCGAATCCCTACTGCTGCTGGAGGTGCGACCGGACGATGGCAAGGGCCCGGCCAGCATCCATCTGTCGATTGGACTGCAGGTTAATCTTTGATCTTTGATCTATGGTCTCTGATCTCTGTGTGAACGTAGGAGTCGGATTAGGATAGGCAAGGGCCCGGCCAGCATCCATCTGTCGATTGGGCTACAGGTTGGTCGTTGATCTTTGATCTCTGGTAGAGTGTATGGGAGTCGGGGTAGGCTGGAGGCTAGGCTAGCATCCATCTGAATGTGAGCATTGGACTGCAGATTGGTCTTTGATCTTTGATCTCTGTCAGAGTGTATGGGAGTCGGGGTAGGCTGGAGGCTAGGCTAGCATCCATCTGACTGTGAGCATTGGACTGCAGATTGGTCTTTGATCTTTGATCTCTGTCAGAGTGTATGGGAGTCGGGGTAGGCTGGATGCTAGGCTAGCATCCATCTGACTGTGAGCATTGGACTGCAGATTGGTCTTTGATCTTTGATCTCTGTCAGAGTGTATGGGAGTCGGGGTAGGCTGGAGGCTAGGCTAGCATCCATCTGACTGTGAGCATTGGACTGCAGATTGGTCTTTGATCTTTGATCTCTGTCAGAGTGTATGGGAGTCGGGGTAGGCTGGAGGCTAGGCTAGCATCCATCTGACTGTGAGCATTGGACTGCAGGTTGGTGTTTGATCTTTGAACAGGGTCTTAACGGGAGTGGTTGAGTTCTCGTTTCGCATTTTGGTTATCACTGCTCGTGATGTGTGTGTCTCAATGGGAATATTACACCCTATAAAAAACAACAATTTCTTCCATAGTTTAGCTAGCACCAGTTGCATTTACGTTGCTGCTCTATCCTATAGCCACTCAAATTGTTTCATGTCAATAAAGGCATTGCAGCCTGTTGTAAAAAAAACTATATTTAGTACGAATTGTTAGGATAATTTCCATAACAATTCCTTACCGTTCTTGCAGAACGGCTGCCTGCTGCGCACCACCGTGGACGGCGTGACGGGCGACATGCTGGACACGAGGTGAGAGAAGATGAGCATATTTTCGAAAAGTGGGCGGAGTCTAGAAAGTGGGCGGAGCCTATCTCCCAATGAGCTGCCATCATAACGAATTGCGCGCTAACCCTTCCACAACGTGTCTGAATTCTGGGAAAACTTCTCATGGGAAGTTTTAAGTGACACAAAATATTCGCTAGCCCTTCCTGTCGGCAAACGGGGGAAACTACGAACAGCTGACTATGAGTGATTGAGAAATATCCGGCTGCAAAGATGTGATCTATCTCTTATTCTGCGATATTGAGCACATCCGAATGTTTAAATTCGATGCCGAAGATTATCGACCGCCTCACAAAGGCTTCCCGCAGCGAGAACGGGTAGTGCGGAAAGATTGGGAGAAGCGTACAGATTGATGAGGGTACCGTAGTCTGAGGATCGAGTACCGTAGTCGGTGGTATCGAGTACCGTAGTTGGATGAGTATCGAGGGCTGACTTTATTGATTGCAGGACGCGCTACCTCGGCACGCGGCCCGTCAAGCTCTTCCGCGTCAAGATCCACAACAAGGACGCCGTGAGTCGTTGATCTTTGATCTTTGAGCTTCTAATTTTAACGCTTGTTTGATTAGGCCTGTTGATTGATTGTGAGCCTTTGTGTGAGATGAGAAAGTTGGTGTTTCACCCAATCTACGAAAGCAGAAATAGTTGTTGTTGTCAATGGACTTGGGCCAATCTAGCCAGTGAGTGGACGTAGATATTTGGTATTGATTTTTCTTCTTCTTCCGATTTTCTCCATAAATCTATTGTTTTCCTTGGTTGGCGCTTCATTAGTTCCTCAAGTGAGTGTGCTTGTTCAATGTTCAATCTCGTTCGAATTAGCTTCAATATTTTCCAATAATATCACAGATCTTGGGTTTCACTTCCTGCTCAAGTGTAGGTGCAGATTTCAATTTCTGATTCGGCTCTCCTCGCCACTGCAATAATCAATATTCTCTGCAGATCATGTGCGCCTCGTCTCGATCCTGGCTGCTCTACCACTTCCAGAACCGCTTCCACCTCACCCCGCTCAGGTACGGTAGGGTTACGGTAGCAGGAAAAGTACCGTAGACTGATGCCACCAGTGGGTAGCAACACCGGCCCAATGATGTGCTCTGACTCGATTCCATGAGACATCGAGCACATCAGCAATATTTGTATTGCACAAAAAGCCGAAAATCAAAGATCGCCTCACAAAGGCTCTCCACGACGTGAGAGGATAGTCGGGAAAGATTGGGAGATGCGCACAGATCGATAGTTGATTACAGTAGTCTCGGGGAATCGAGGACTGACTTTAATACCGTAATTACAGTTACACGCCGCTCGAGTACGCGGCCGGCTTCGTGTCCGAGCAGTGCCCCGAGGGTATTGTGGCGATCGCAGAGAACACCCTGAGGTATGGTATTGATTGTCGATTGGGTTACGGTATTGATAAAGACACGGTAGTCCTGATTTCGAAGCAAATCTGCTGTGATTATTTAATTGATTGAGTCAGAATGTTCAGGTTCCATTGATTGGTTATCAGCCCTGTAAGATGTGCTCGTTAATCAATCTTTCAGATTGTTCTTATGAAATCCAATAATCGATAATTCCAGAATTTTGGCTGTCGAGAAGCTGGGTGTGGCCTTCAATTTCGTGCAGCACGACCTCAAGTACACCCCGAGGTTTGATCTTTGATCATTGTTACTTTTGAAGAACTCGAATGTCGTCAATACTGAACTGTGTGAGCAAGTGGTTATTTTTGGAACGCTTGAGACGGGGATGCGCGCGTTTGAAGCTTGTGAAGGATTTTTTTCTTGAAGGTGCGCAATCAAGAGATTAATGGTAGAGACAGCCTTGCAGTTTTGAGGAGTAGGTGAAACATGTATTCTTGATGATTTAAAAAAAACACATTGTCTGCAGTGAATCGTTTCCTGCCCGTGCCTTGCTTTCTTACTACCCACGTGAAGCTCTAGTGAGCGGAACAAAATATTTTCTATCATGTCAGCGTTAGCAAATTAAAATGTCCTTAATAATTAATTAACCACTTATCAATCAATAATCTTTCAGAAAGATGTTGGTCCACCCCTCCGCGGGCGTGCTCATGCTCATCGAGTCGGACCACGCGGCGTACACAGACGCCAGCAAGACGAGGAAGAGGAACGAGATGGCTGATGTAAGATGGTTGGGACCTAAACATAGCGGGTTAGGAAGGGGGGGGGAGGCTAGGGCATGATGTGGATTGACTGAAACGTAGAATTGACGGGTTCGAGCGGGGGTTCGGGACTGATAGATATGATTAAAACGGACGCCAGCAAGACGTGGAAGAGGAACGAGATGGCTGATGTGAGGAATAGATTGAGCTGTGATTGATTGTGGAAACTGGAAAGTGATTCACCATTGCGTTTGCTAGTCTTGTTTGAGCTATGGACATTCAGTGAAACCGAATATTGATTCCAAAATTTCACGGGTTTGTGACAGGTTCAAACGTTCCAAGTAAATGGGAGTTCCATGTAGCAGTGCAACAAGTATGGTATTTCCCTCATTGCAGGACATCGAGAAGCTGGCCGTGGAGCCGGAGGAGGTCGAGCTGGCCAGGGAACTGGCTGATGTGATGAGGAACACGCAGCTGGAGGAGAACGTGTTCAGCTCACCGAGAGCCGCACCGGGTACGGAAATGGGGGATACGGTGGAGGAGGAGGGGTACGGTAGCAATTGTGCTGGATATGATAAATATTGGCTCCCGAGAAATGAGATGCTAGAAGACTCGGTGGTTTGTTGCGGCGTCGTTCCTTAATAGTTCATCCGCCTGTGTTTTGCAATGACTCGAACGATTGTCTTTGCTGAAAAAGTCGCCTATTTTTTCCGGTAGTATCGATGTTTTGCATTCACTATGAACTCCCGTTGGCATTTGAGTTTTTAATAGAGTCTTAATTTCCTTTGCAAATAATCACACTTGGCGTAAAACAATCCGGAGTGTAGTCACTGTGTAAGTCGAAGCGTTAACACTAGGAATATTATCGCCGCACGTCCACGATAAGAATCGTTCACGCTGGGGCGTTTCAGTACGATTGCACTGCTTCTTCGAAACAATCAACCAATCATCTCTCGCATTGCAGGCAAGTGGGCCTCCGCCGTGCGGCTGGTGAACCCGAAAACGGGTGAGACCCTCTCCTACTACGAGCTGCCGCAGGACGAGGCCGCGAAATGGTGAGTACGGTGGGATTGGGATACCGTAGTCAGGCAAGAGTGTTCTAGGTCTAACAGGCAAACATTGTTGTGTTGATGAGATTTATATAGTTTCGAGACTTTGCCTTTTACGAGACTTTGCGTTTCACGAGCGCTTGAAGTTTCCGAGATCTGGCATGTTTGCAATACGATGTTGTCTCATTGTCAATAGAATCCTCACATTGCATCATCTTACAGTGTGCAATAGTCCGAAAATTTATCTGCCTATCGACAACTGATTCACGATATTCCCTCTCCTCCATTCCAGCATCGCGCTCGTGCAGTTCTCGCAGATCCCCGACATGTACATGGCACTGGTCGGCTGCGGCATCTCGCAGCAGCTGCGGCATCCGGCCACAAACAGGGTACGGTAAGGGGAGTTGGTACGGTAGATCAATCGATGAGTAGAATGGTAGAAACGGAATACCGTAGGGTGATGCTGCGGCATGCGGTAACTAACAAAGTAAGGTCTTGCCTTCCAGGATTTGCTAGGCGCACTTGTGTATCATAATCGATGGACATGTTCATGATCTTTGTGCGTTGTCATTTTGTCGGGAAGATGTTCATGAATAGGAAACGGTTGATGCAATTTCTAGAAGCTTTCCTGTCTCGTGAGTATTACAAGTTCCAGAGGTTTTCTAGCAAATGATTGTTCGAGCATATCTCATACAAAACCAATCATAATCTTACAATTAGTAGTTTTCTGATCTTTGATCTCTCGTGGTTGATCTCTTCGTCTCTCTGCAGGGGTACGAACTCGTTCCGCTTCCTAGAATTCGTAGTTCTTTGAACTGCTTTAATGCAAAGCAATCAGACTTGTGAACAAATTGTTAATCATTTGAACCTCTTCAGCTTTTCAATGAAATGCTCATTCTCTGCAGGGCGGCTGCATCTACACGTTCCTGCTGGCGACGAACGGCGAGAAGTTCGACCTCGTGCACAGGACGGCCACGGAGGATGTGAGAGATTTGTAATTACTTAATTAGTCCTCTAATTTATTGGGTGTTTGGTTAACTAAACAGTGCACAGGACCGTGAAAGAGGAAGCGAAAAGAATTATTGATTTTCTAAACAACGAAAGTCTATTTTATTGACCTTCCCACAACGGATTTACTTTCGTAGAATTTTTGAAACTCCTCTCCGTAGACCAGTTTTAAGATCTCGAACCAAAGGTCCTGGTGAGTCGGTGGATCACCCTTCTCTGATAATGGAAACGCAATTATGGTTTATTAATTTTGCGAAAGTTTCTCTGGTAAATACCTAAATATCAGGTGGTCACGGCGATCCACGACTTCCGCGGCTCGGCGCTGGTCGGCATGGGCAAGCGCCTGCGCGTGTACCAGTTCGGCAAGAAGAAGCTGCTGGCCAAGTGCGAGAACAAGGTCGGTGATTTTGTGCAGCGCATTGGGGTTATGAGGCGTTCTCTAGTAATGAGTTCGATCGGTATCGAGCATAGACTGGGAAGTTGTGACCGATGAGGCAAGAAGAAGCTACTGACCAAGTGCGAGAACAAGGTCAGAATCTGTTTTACATGGAGAATTGCTGCTGCAGTGGGTGTGTATCGTGACAACGTTTGCTGCGCGTTCAATGACTCGCTGGAGTATAGGAGTATAATGTTGAATGTTGGTGGTGCGTGATTGGATTGGGCCTGCGCGTGTACCAGTTCGGCAAGAAGAAGCTGCTGGCCAAGTGCGAGAACAAGGTCAGAATCTACGTGTTTATGAAGTGGTTTTGCGCCGCGCTGGGTTCTCATCTGACCATGAGTGTGCGGTATTCAATGTTTGTGGTGATCTTATTGTTAGTTCGAAAACTTACTCACAGTGCCAGCTCGGAAAGTAGAAGGTGTTTGCTAGCCAGTGCGAGAACTTGATGATTACGCGCCGCGGCATGGGAATTTGGCATGCTATTTGACCTGTCTTTAATGTTATGGAGAAAATGCACGGATAAGTAAACATACCACAATGATTTGACTATGTGAGTTGGCGCCCCGCTAGTTTGTTATCTGGCATTGGCGACTCGAGCTGCAATGGGCTCGTTGCACTTTTCGGTAGATTAAAAGTTGTTAGTTCGGCTAGAAGAATCTGTTCGCCAAATACGAGATCAAGATTGTTTGTTCTGCCCGGTGGATTGATTGCGCGCTGTGTAGTTATGAGACCAAGGGTGAAGTTGAGAATGTTGGTCTGGCGCGTATCTATGACTTGATTTTCTTGTCATAGATAGCAACAGATCAACAGAATCTGCTAGTCTAACGGAAAGTTGATGACAACTTTCCCTCGACATTCTGATTTGATTTCGCACCGGATATCTGCTGTCATATCTGCTGTTCGGCATCCCGGGTTTCGATCACACTAGATCCGCGCATAGAAAAGGAAGTATTGCTAGTTGAAGCACGATGATTCTTTGCGGTTCATAGAATTCGACTTGCGTGTTGGGGCTGCATGGATGGGACATGATCATCTTGACTGCGCATATTTTGATTGAGAGTCATCTTTACTCAAATAATTTCATTACCGGTCCCTCGGAATCAATCCGCCTTTCTTCACTTCTCTCCATTCGCTTGCGCTCCATCATCATATCACGCCTGTCACGAGAGAATCGAGCTAAATTCGCAAATCTTGGGAATGGAGCGAAAATCATGAAATGGGTTAGCATCAGTTTTGGGCACCTCTAGGCATCCCCTAGCAGCCCCCAAAGTTCCATTGTCCAAACTTCATTCCGGGGCTCCCTACACCGGGTCGATTACCAAGCGCCTCATCTTTGATCGCGATTATCTCGGTCCCTGTGCGTTTTTATGAAAAAATGCCCTAAGTATAACCACCATTCATTTTTCGAGCTCTTTCGATCAACACAAACTAGAGGTCACAAAAGTTCTTCTGAACAGCGCTACACTTCAGGATGAATAACTCAAAAACTTATTGAAAGGCGCAGCCAATTTTCGAGTATGTTATGCGCCTCGTCCAGCTCTTTCGAATGGATTTTTAAAGTCGAAAAAAACGTTTTGCTCGACAAAGTTAAGGCCATTTTAGTTTTCGACTTGATTTGAAGTCATTTTATTCCACCCCGCACCGCTCATTTTGGAGCGCGCGAATGGAATGACATGCAATTCTCATATGTTTCAATCAGGATGAGCGGTGCGGGGTGGAATAAAATGACTTCAAATCAAGTCGAAAACTAAAATGGCCTTAACTTTATCGAGCAAAAAGTTTTTTACGACTTTAAAAATCCATTCGAAAGAGCTCGACGAGGCGCATAACATGCTCGAAATTTGGCTGCGCCTTTCAATAAGTTTTTGAGTTAT
>LS518949.1:302908-322819 GCA_900490845.1 Pristionchus japonicus
GGGACCGAGATAATCGCGATCAAAGATGAGGCACTAGGTAATCGACCCGGTGCAGCAAGCCCCAGAATGAAGTTAGGACAATGGGACTTTGGGGGCTGCTAGGGGATGACTAGAGATGCCCAAAACTGATTCTAACTCATTCTGTGATTTTCGTTCCATTCCCATGGCCAGCTCGATTCTCTCGTGACAGGCGTGATATTTCACGTTTTACGATGCGCAATTTGTAACTTTCCCCTTACTAGTTTGTTTTCTCCGGAGTATCTCTTTCGCTCTACTGAGAGATCCACGTAGTAGTAATGTGTCCCAGGAGGGGCTGGGCAAGCTACTGCAAGCTCCAGGAATGGTGCCCGCTGTCTCACTTTCGTGTGATCTCTAGTCGATGAGAGAGGCAGAGAGCATTAGTTTGGAGAGGGCTCTGCTACGCGCCTTCACTGGAGCTGAGGCACAGCCATCCGTCATGGTGGAATCAAATCAGGGAATGGCTGTTTTGCTGGCCCGGCCTGGAACGCGAGCTATTTAGAGGGTCAGAGAAGACGAGAGAGTGCGCAGAATGGGGAGAGTCGAGGCAGTGGCATTCTCATACCGACCGGAACTAACCCCCCGCGCCGCGCAAGTGTTTACGTGTAACAACTCTGGCCTCCATGATGACGAGATGAAATATGGAGATTAATGGGACTGATGGGATGGAGAGATAGAGAGAGGAAGAAGCGCAATTGAATCAAGTGAGGTAGAGAAGGCGAGAGAGCACGGGAAATGGAGAGAGCAAGTGAACGTGATTTTAAGATACTGAAGTCTGGGAGCAGTGCTCGAGATCTCGAATGAGTCAGAGTACTTGAGAGAGCATGGGAAATTGAGAGAGTTAGTGGACGTGAGATTATAGGAAGATGAGTGTACTCCGGATTAGCAACACTCGTAGTGTTTTGATTTTTGAAGTAGGTGGATGTTTGAACGGATGAGAAGAGCGGAATTGAACTACCTTCTTCGTTCAGGCTGACGTAGTTTCGATGAGACATCGATGTCGATGGTTTGGTCTTGTAAAAAAGGTGTCATCCCTGGTCTAGGGTATGCGTTGCTGTGCTACTTTTAGCTCTCTCTGATTTCTGGCCGGAATATATTTGCAATGACGCTATGCTGCGCCTGCAAATTTGCGGAACGGCGTTCGAATGCGATTAAGACGAAGTGATTTCAGAAGTAAAATCGGTTTATCTGAGTCCGCTCCTTCTTTTGGAGCCGAGCTTAACGGGGAAAGCACGACAAAAACAAGCAGTGTGCGAGGGGAGAAGAAATTCAAACTATTGTAGTTACACGTAGTCTGGGGGATAGGCTAAAAACAGATTACAGCAATCGTGCTTTTTCGAGGCACCGCACTTTTTGGGGCTGATATTGTCACGGCCGGCTTTTTTCACCACCGAATCTTTTGGCGCTTATGGGAGAAGCTATATTAGGGTACAGCTTGGTGTGGCACATTTGGGAATTTTTGTACGCATGAGAAATCGAGAATAACATGTGGTGAGGCAATAACAGGCGATAATGGAACTAGAGAGCAGCAATTGAAGGGGAAATGGAGACAACCATAAGGGAGGAGTTTGGGTGTACCCGCCGGGGGAGAAACGTTCCGAATATGGGAAGCTGAGTAGTAAGAATAGCGAGATTATACTGTGTGTGTGCCAGAACCCGGGATAGTATCGTACAGATTATTAATCAGCATGTTTAGCGTATTGGTTCACCGAGCAGGAAGGGGGATATGACCAGTGTGGGGAAAGGGGGAATGAGATCGGGGAAAATACAACAGTGGAATCAGGAGAGTAAAATCAGGACTTGGAGTCAGTGGAGGAGCGCTTGACCGCAGCTGTGGCGTCGTACTGATAGAGATGGGCGGGTGAAGAGTGCACGGGCAGCGGCGGAGGGGCCTGCGTGTACGCGCCGCCGCCACCACCTCCCGAACTCTTGTTATTCAGCGTTGAGACGCCGCGGACGGTCGAATTGTACGAGTTGTTGTTGGTGTACTGCAAAAAGGTGGTTATTTCGGTGTTGAAAGGCCATTTCTGACTCTATAGTCCACTCATGAGTGGCGTAGTAAGCGTTTTTGGTCCCTGCACTCGGGCATTGAATAGCGTAGTAAGCGGTTTGCGTCTAGCGGTCGTTGAGTTTCAACAAAGGCGATTGTGTCTGTGAAGCTGCGGGCCTCTTTCAGATGATTCTAAGATTCCTTTGATAGCAAGCGCGCGGGCGATAATCAGATTTCGTGTGCGAGATCCTGAGCAAAGATGTGTTGCGATGCAAGGCAGAACCCTATGGCACGGGATCCCCGGAAGAAGTGTGCCCATAGTATAGCGGCCCGAAAAAAACGTTCCGCTGATTGAGTCAACCGCCGACTTCCACGAAAGTTTCTGACCGAAACAGAGGCGCCGACCTAATGCAATCCATGTTGGAAGTGCGTGGTTGTGCAACGTTTTGGTGTGCACCTTTGATCGTTGGAAGTAAAGTCCCTGCTTTTTCACAAGGCACGTATTCGATCCCTCTCACGCCTCAAACAGCAAACTGCCTATTTCCCACTAGGCGGATGTGCTCTGTAATTATGATAGTTGAGACACGCCTCGAAAGTAGCGCCCCGTTTTGGCTTCGAATTTCGAGATGCCACAGGCAGTTGTACAAAAGGTTTCCGACCTGAAAGGGTGCCTTCTGAAGAGACTCTTTGAAGACTCTTTGAATAGTTGAATGGAGAGGCGCTCGAGACAGTCTCTTCGAGTAAGAGGGACACTCCCCGCTTGCATATTCAAGTATTTTCGACATGAGTCGGCGTCAGAGGGGGCAATTCAGAGTAAGCCCTGCACAAGTCCAATTTACTATGCGCATGCGTCTCGATGTATACCTTTAATGGTCTTCGTACTTTTGGGCCATACCTTTGGATCTATGCGCTCTGAAAGTGCGACTATTTTTGAGGGCACTATTGGCGAACAAGCGGTTGAGTGAGCAGGCACTTGTTGACAAGCGGTCGGAAAGAGCATATTAGAATGATGAGTCTATCGCGAGTGGTAGTAGCACGTCAACACACGAAAGAGACGCCACAACAGCACGCGACATTGGGCTATCTGTCGCTCACCACTTTTGAATGTAGTTGGCGGTCGTGGAGGAGCCAGTGGTGCCCTATTTGGTGCAATTGTTGCAAGGAAGTGGGTGCAAGAGACAATGGACTCGAGAAGTGAAAGAGAAAGAAACTCACAGTGGCTTTGGTGCTGGGCTGGTTCACCCGATGGCAAGTGAGCAGGCGCTTGAAGCAGATGCGGAACTCGCGGTTGAACACGGTGTAGATGACCGGGTTCAGGGCAGAGTTGAGGTACCCGAGCCAGAACAGGATCGACCAGAGCACCTGAGGAGGATTACGGTATTGGATACTGTTGCAGCATCTGGGGATTACGGTAGAACGGGTTACGATACCTCGGAGGTCTTGATCTGGAAGCCGTAGAGGATGGCGAAGCCGAGCCAGCAGAAGATGAAGCAGCCGGTGACGATGGCCACGGTCTTTGCGGCCTGAATCAGGGAATTGAACTCGACTCTCCTCGTGCTCTCTCGCCTCCATGGTCAGCAAAAAAGAGAAAAAAGGTAGTAGAAAGTACCTTGATCTCGAGACTGAGACGCTTCTCGTAAGCGCACCCGGCCTTCTTCTTGGGTGACTTCTTGAGTAGTCGCCCGAGTGGGCCCTTCTTGAGCAGCGAGCGGTCGAGCAGCCGGCGCTTGTCTGGCTTGGGATCCGCGATCCAGGGCGGCAGATTGTTGCAAGTGGCCGCTGCGCCATTGCCCGCAGCCACCTCGAGCGTCTTGAGAGGCGCGGTGATGGTGCGAGTAGGGGAGCTGGAAAGGATTCAGTTGGTGATCGGAAGATGGGGTGAAGATACAGTACCTGTGCGGCGACGAGCTGTCGGCGTCGGTGCTGGGCTTCTCGCGCTCCACGATCTTCTTCATGGGTTGCGATTGCATGCCGCAGGAGTTGGACCGGGCGTTGCCGTTGGGCGAGCAGCGCGGCATCGGAGGCGCAGGCGAGCCGTCAGCGGCTCCTGCGCGTGCCAGAGGGGTGACGGAACGACTGGAAGGAGGATTGGAGTTGAGAGGATGCTTGGAAACTGTGTGATGCAGTGAGTGACTGATAACATTCTCGTGATGGTTCGAATATGATATAAAATCGTACCGATTCCGGTCATCGGAATTCTGCCGCGGCGCAGCGATGCTGCTGCCCCGATGCACGCGCAGCATGGGCACAGCCTCCTTGTTTCCGCCAAGGGCAGAGGGATGCGACATCAAATAGGACTTGGCGTTCTTGTTCGCGTTGGCGGAGACCTGAAAACAAGAGTTGAGTCTATCTCTAGTCTAGTCTAGTCTCAGTTTGCAGAGTCTGCTGTTCATCAGTGGATCAGGAAGCGGTCGCTTGTACAAAGAAGTAGTCTAAATTGCCAGTCTACCAGGGCTACTTTAGTGTTGCGGAGGCTGGCTGCTACACTATGTAATTGTGGGGGCAGAGTCGTAGTTTGTGACTACTGCGCCGTGACATTTCCAGTGTTTATTGTGGGTGAATTGGCTCGACTCGGAGGCCATTGCTTACCTGCATCATGCCAGAGTAGACGCTCTTGGTAGCATTACGAGCGGCGATGTAGATGCGAGCGTAAACGAAGATGACCACAGCCATGGGCAGGTAGAAAGAGGCCGAGGCTGCAAATGCAGTTAATTAATTCTGCAAATTAATTAGCTAAATACCCGAGAAGATGATGTAGGCGTAGCCGGCGTGCGATGGCGTGCACTTGCAGTTCTCCGAGGGGTCGTGCGCGCCGGCGTTCTGCAAGAGATCAAAGATCAATGCGCTGTCTCTCAGCGAGAGAGCATGGGAAATGGAGAGAGTCCCCATACCTGCGTCGGCTTGTCCGTCGAGGCGAGGATGAAGGAGGGCGTGCAGATGATGAACGACAGCACCCAGACGAAAGCGACGATGCAGCGCGCCCGAAACTTTGTCACGAGCATCTAAATGGTTGCGTAATGATGATGAAATGAGTCTACAGATGCAAAAGTTGGAGATTGGAGGAGACAAAGTACCGGATAGTTGAGCGGCTTGATGATGGCAATGTACCGGTCGATCGAGATGGCGACCAGATTGTAGATGGACGCTGTGCACATCCAAATGTCCATTGTGAGCCAGCTGAAAAGCATATTTTGATGGTTTTGGGCGCTTCTTGGATATCTGGCCCAGGCTTTACTCACAGTGTATGCTATCCCTAAACATTTTCCACCCCCGTTTGCGAATCGGAGCTGTTGATCTGGGCCAGATATCCAAGAAGTTCCGGTTTTTTAACCCTAGAAGGCCCTCTGCTCTGTCTCTGCAGACGTGTTATGTCCCGGAAATCCCCGGCGGATTCACACTGCGTCACATGATGAAGTGCTGCTGCGGGGCGCGCGCTTTTCGAAAATCTCGTTCTCTGCGAATGCCCCAGCGAATTCAATTTGTGCCCCAAGGGCTGGCGGATCTTTGAGAGTTCACGACTATGTTGGGCGCGCCTGTGACGATGGAATGCATAACAAGTTCGACGCCTAGCGCCCCCGAAAGAGATATGGAGATGAATTGGTGGGGACTGGGAAAGGCACGCGGGAGCACAGTATATTGTCTGATCGAGAGAGCCTGTTCCGGGTTCAGTTCTCTGATTTTCTCGCAATAAATCCTTTTATTCATCCCTCGCCCTCTCAATGGCGTGCCAATAGGCTGTCTCTCTCTATTTCAATGGAGGGCTAGCGCACTGGCGCGTCGTTTTTTATGCACCCGGAAGGATAACGGAACCAATACGGGGCGCGGAGGAAGACAGCGGGGTCATTGTCAGAGAGTTCCGGATCTCGGCATTTCACGAGTGATAGTTCATTGAGTTCCCTCGCACACGAAAGTTTTTATTTTACATGCACAGAGTGCATTGAGAGTGAAGCTTACATCGTGCACCAGGTCTCTCCGAATATCCAGTAGCCGGCGAGAACTTCGTTGGCGATGCTGAAGGGGAGAATGACAGTGCCGACCTGTAATGGAAAACGGTGATGAGTCGCACTCGACTCTCCTCGTTTCGCACACTATCTCGTCCCTTCCTCTTCCCTATTCCAAGTAAAAAGGATGAGAAGTGCTCTTTGGCCTAGACACATCTGCCTTTCTGAATGGCGAAAGGACACACTCGAATGGGTGCCGCCAATTCGCGGTATCGTTCGAATGTTGCCCCTCAATTCAGCCACGCTGATGTGTTTTCAGCCGCGCTTCTCAGCCTTTTGAAACGCCATGTCAGAACGCGATGTTTGAGTATCAATAATGGATGACTTATTAATGCTGCGTCTCCTCCCCGTCAGGAGATGAGCTTGGGATGTTTTCTGTGCGTATTCGTGCTTGAAATTCGAAGTAGCGAGGGGGAGACTAGTTAGCCTCCTGAGGGGAGGACGAGGAGAAATGGAGAACTCTGTTTACGGGGCACTCCCCTGTACCGCAAAAGTGAGCGTGAAAGTGCGACATGGTCGGACTAATTAATGCGCTGTACGCGCTAGTGTCCCCGAGGAGCGCGAATGTCATAACATTCGCAGAATGAACTTACCTAGCCTAGATTCCCAAGCTCATCAATATGTTGCGGCATTCGCCGTATAATGAGAGCATAATGATGGCTACTCCCTGCCTAGCTGATTTGCATCGGAAATAGGTGTTGATGGGACTAAATCGGGACATTGGTCTCTAGCAAGTGCTCGTTTTCTCGAGATCGGCATGTCAGAGTTTAGACTTGCTAATTCCTAGAAATGCGAAGTTTCTAACAGAGCGAAATTCAAAAAAAAGACAGTCTGCATCCTATGGCGTCAACTGGTCCTTTAACCTCTATCTAGACAACGCGGAAGGGCGATTTGCATTCAAGATTGTGCGCTCCAACAACCAATGCAGTGAAGAAAAGATTGAGTGCCCCGCGTTTTGAACCAATTCTAGTCGAAGGTGTGTGCAGAACTAGACTAGATTCTGCATCGTTCTTGCAGTTCGAAAGATCGTGGGCAGGGTGATTGTTCTGTGCGCAAGTTATTTCGAGGGCAATTTTTCCGCTTGACTTTTTTCATCAAAAGCGAGGGAGGATAAGGCGTCAAGTACCGTTGAGTGGCGTATGCAGATGGATGATGTCCTGACTCTCTCCATTTCCTATGCTCTCTAGCTCACTCTGACTGATGAGATAGCATGTGAAATGGAGAGACGCATATCATTTCGCTCCTGATGGATTCCCAGAGAGTTGTTCTCACAAGCAACTACATGGGAAATGCACTCAAAATCTCGTCGCCAGTTGAATAGTCTAGAGAAAGACCGAGGTTCAGTCGAGGTTTGTGGTGAGATGTGAGTGTGCCAGTGTGTGACGCTAATTTGAGCACACCCCGCACACTCCTCAGCCCAGACGATGATTGTTACGTGGAATAGCTGTCGCGCACCCGCAATTGTTGCTGCTCTGCCTAAACGCAGTGCGGAAAGGGGAAGCTGAGGGTTTCTAAGAGGATGTTGCGACCCAGAGATTATGCAAGAGCGTAGTCTTTTTGGGTTCGAAGAACGAAGATTGATAGAGATCAGCAAATAAGGAAAGAGAAGAGAAAAGTTGAGAGGAGGAGGCAGAGGAGGAGAAATTTAAGAGCCAATTTGGCAGTGTGAGGCGAGCCTCTCGAGTGTATGCGTACGCGCGACCAAATAATGTTGAGTCATGCATCAAGTGTAGATGATGGCGAGGCAGGACCCAGGACCCGGGAGGCAGGAAATAATTGAACCCAGGAGCAGTTTTGGAAGTTAATTTTAGGCGTCCAATGAGAGGGGCTTCCTGGTGGTGATCTGCCGCCCTTATATTCTATCTAGTCTGGCCAGATTTAACCAGATTTTGAAATAATCTGATGAGGATCTTTGGTGATTTCTCCCTCGCCCGATCAGAATGGCCAGCAAACTCTACGCACTAGCAAATCCGCCACTCCAAGGGAGAGGATAAGCAGGCCGGTGGCCGACCGCAACCGGCGCCTTAGCAAGACGGCGGCGATGACTAGCGAGTTTCCCAGTACGACGATGACCACCAGGACGGTCAGAACAGAGATGGTGGAGAAGATGCGGAGGAGGCCGGCCTGGAAAGGATGAAATGGCCTTTGAGTGGTTCCCAAGTAATTGCTCAAGTGCTGTTTTGAGAAAACATCATGCAAAAAGGACTCGGTGAAGCTGTTTTCTGACTAATTGGAGATGTGTTTTCGAGACCTAGTAGCTGTACCTGCTGCGGCAGCCGACTCCACTCGTAGAAGGTGCATTGAGGAGCAACGGAGGAGTTGGTGACCGAAGCGGAGGAGTAGCTATCCCCAGGCAGCGAGGAGTAGTCGAGGACGCGCGTGTCCGCATCGGAGGAGGCCATGCTGCGGGTGGATGGAGCCTCCCTCGAAGTGCGCGGAGGAGGAAGGAGGTGGGGAGAGGGAGGAAGGCAGTCTGGAATGGATGAGGGCAATGTAGAAGAATGAACATGAATACAGTAGAAAACACGGCAGAGGACTCGAAATAGGTGAAGGCGAAGTGGTTCTATGGTGAAAATGTGGACAAGAGCAACCGATTATGGACGAGAGGCGAGAGGTGAAGGAATGTAGCGCCCCCTCGCCACCCGAAATTGGGCGAAGAAACAATGGAGACGCATGCGCGCGAGAAAGAAGGATGATTAAGTGGGGGAGGGAGACAATGGGTGGAAGAAGTGGAAAGGTTTCAAGAAGAAGGAAGAGGAACAGTTTCCATAGAGAGTCTTCTTTCGAACTAGCAAGAGAGAAGGACTAGAAAAGTGAGCTTCTACTACTATATTCGAATCGGCGGCGGCGAGGGGGAGGGGTAAGGGCGGGGAGGACAGAAGAGATAAGTCCCGCCTTCTCTGCTCCGCTGTCCCCTCCCCCTCGGTTCTCCCGCGCTCCCCTCTCTCTAGTCTGGGGGACACCCCCTGGAGGAGGTGAGAAAGGCAATCCCCCCACTGGGCCTCAGCAGTGGACACCACGGGTTCTGCTGGTGTTGTCTTTCTGATATTGTGAGTCGTGATTATTGGTCTAAAAGTAACGCGTAGATAACAAGAGAGGCAGAAGAGTTCTACTACTACTCCTCGTGTGACAGCTGACTACACCGGGCGGATACTAGTTCCCGGATCTCACTACTACTGAGAAGCGATCAGAGGGAAGATTGAATAATGGCCATGTCCGCGGGTGACGGATTGGTTGAATGGGAGAGGGGAGGAAAGGCGGGCGAAAATAGCAACCAGGTAGGGAACGGAAAAGCAGTGGATGCTGTGACAACAGCAGTCACAGTCGTGCGAAATCGAGGGCATTTCTGTGAGTTGAGAGGAGAAGAGGGGAGTGCATAGTGCATGTGGACAGTAACAGAGCCGACGACGCGTCGTCGAAGGCTTGAATACAATAGCGAATCGGAAAGAAAGGAGAGAGCGAAATCGAATCATCCGCCAGGAGAATATGAAGCAGGACAATGAAGGACGTTCAGAGAATGGAGCATATTTTGATGCTTTTCTGTAGTCAGATGCTCTGCGATTCGGGAAGAAAGTGGAAGTTGTAAGGCTTGCACCCCGCCACCAAAGTTCTTGCGCGGGCGATACCTGATACCGGGGGCTCCACCCGTCGCCGGCGCTATTCGCTCAATTATTCCACCCCACAAGGTGCGCAGAAGTGGAAAGCAGAGTGAGATCATGGGAATGGGGCCAGAGTGCTTTGTATACGGGAGGACTATCGAGCCTGGATGGTCGGAATTTCGTCACTATGTAAGGTCCTGAACTTGGTCATAATGGGCGAGAGATCATGCAATTGAAGAGAGCTAATGTACAAGCACAGATTGGGCACACGGCCTGTGATCGACTACGTCCTAGAAATGCCAGTGTGTATTCTAGAGCGCTAACTCGATGAGAACACCACGGGCTTGTGGCAATAATGCCAATTGTACCGATCTCTGATGGTCGATTAGAGTCGGATATGAATAGAGAGAGAGAGATAGGAGAGGGAAGGGAATGTGAAAGATGCCAGAGGCTGATTAGAGATTAGATAAGTACAGAGTAGAGCCGAGATGGCAACAGCCTCTCGGTTTTACATGCTGTTTCATCACTCTGATCGAGCTGAGAGCATGTGAATAGTGGAGAGTTGCTTTGGTTGAGGAAGAGGAAGAAGCGCCCGGCTGGTAGCAATGGGCAAAGAAGAGGATGGATGGTGTGTGATGATGACTGATTGGAGAGGGAGAAGGAATGAGTGAATGATGGATGGAGAGAGCGGAAAGCTAGTGAAGGAACATCTGATCGGCCGGCATTTCGCTCTGCTCGCCCTCTGCTCTGACTCTCGTGATACTACATGCTCTCTAACCAGACTGAAAGGGCAAAAGATAGAGAAGTCGGTCGGTCGTGATGGGGAAAGCTCTTCGCTCTTTGAAGACCCGACGGAAAGACAGACGGCTCTCTGCGGAGAAATTATTCAGTATTTGTGATTGTGTGTGGATGACTGCGCGGGGAGCGATATCAGTGGAGGAAATGGGTTGAGAAACGATCTCTGAAAATTGGGTGCATAAAACATTAGGAGAATCAGATGCTAGCTGCTCTGGAATATTCCAGTGCAGTGTCTTTTTCGAGGAGAGGATACACGAGGAAGGAGAAACCATGCGCCTGCTTTCCGCATTGATAAGAGGACTCGGCGGGGTTCGGATTTCATGCTAGCATGTGTCCCGCCAGAGGGAAGGAGAAACATGAGCACAGCAGACTAGAGGAAGTTCAGTACGTGCGAATCCCTCGCTCTCTCGGAGATATTATCCGTGTGCCGGGCGCCCGCAGTCACAAGCAAATCAGATGGAGAATCGGAAATAGTTTGCGAAATATTGAGGAAAGATGGAGTGATTTGACGTCAGATACATGATATTAGTCTATCAGTCTGCCCTCATATGTACGAAGAGAAAGGATGTTGTGGTTGTGATTGGCATGAGACTGCGCGCAGGGGATTAGCCGGGTGCAGCAGGCTGATATTACGGTGATATCATATCAGCTAAATGATGGAAATATTTGGTTTCCGGGTCCAACTCTGCATGAAAAAGGATCGAAAATGGTACTGATTTGGGGGTTGGAGTGGAAGTTGAACAAATGAGGGCCTATGAGGAGAAGAGCACACATCTGTGCGAAAGGTTTTCTGACCTCAGAGCAGCTTTTTCACAACAAAGTGGCACAAAAGAATCTCTTGTCAAAAGGGGCGCGCCTGAAAGCGATTTAGAAAGAAAGAGAAAAGGTTCTGAATGGAAGCAGAAGAGCCGTTAAAATGGGCGGGACCTGCTGTAGTTCTGATGGAGAGGGGGGGGGGGAGAACGAGATGGGGGCAAATGAGAAATGAGTAGGGAAAGAGACTTCTTGTGAATTATGCTTGCGTTCGCGATATAAAGAATGCGAAAGGAGGCATTGGAAAGACACGGGAATATATGAAGACAAAAAAATAGCAGGAAGCAATTTGGGGTGGTCGGGACAGGCCAGGAAGGGGTCGCTTGCCGGCGGGTGTATTTTGAGAGCGGAAAACTGGGTCATGAGGGGCTTCTAGTGAGCTACAAGGGGGAAGCCCCTGCTAGCGTATCTCTGATGGCATGAACACCTCTGGATAGGATCACAGTAATGAGACGCGCAGATGTGCGTTGTAGGGGGTGAGTGAGAGGAGGGGAGGGACCGGATTAAGCCGTCTAGCGCGGCACATGGTCTGATGTTATGGGTCGCATCAGTCTGCGATAAACAGTGAGTGAAACGACACAGTCAGACAGTGTGGGCTGAGAAGACTAAGACATGGTAGTCGAGGAATACAGCGGAGGAGGGATTGAGTGAATGTGGATTTAATGTGTTTACGTGAGTGTGTGTGTTAGGAGGAGCAGCAGCACACACAGAGGCAGTGTTCAGGCGGGAGGCCTTTGGATAGATAGATGGATGGATGTACATTCGGGAATCTCTCCGCCCGTCTTGTATCCGTGGAACACATCTTTCTCTCAGCCAACCTTCTCCTCCTATTTTCAAAGAATGTCGAACACTCCTCAGTTATCGTGCTCTCTCGCTTGGTCTCACAGGTCAGAGAAGATCGTTGACCTTCTCACATCAAACAACAAGAATATCACTGAACTGAATATCTGGATGTAACGTGCTCTTTCGATCTGCCCAACATATGGCTAAGAATATCTGACAGAAGGGAACAGGGAAGACACAAGGAGTGTGAGACATTTGAGAAATGAAACTACTGCTTCGTGTGAAAGGCGATCCGAGCAGAGAACTTCCTTGATGCCAGTTGGCGCCACAAGAGAGTGACAGACGGGCCGCGGGACCGGAAGGGACCAATTTTCCGGCTGACCAATCGGGCAGCATGCGCAGAATCGTGCACTGATCACGCGCAAGTGCAGTAATGGGCAAAGATAGTCCGTGGGACAGTGTAAGGGCTTGACGTGATCGCAGCTCAAGCAGAGCAATCTGCAAATGGCGAAAGAGTCATCAAAGTGGTCTATAAATGGCTTATAGCTTCCAAATGAGATATGCAGGAATGGAAGAAGCAACGTATGAAATCGCATGAGGGTGGATTTAGCGAATCACACGTTTTAGAGGAGCCAAAGTACGCCTAAGATCGAATTATGATGCGTGCATTAGGAGGCATAAAGTGCGAGAGAGATAGGAGTAAGCTGTGAATTTGAAATATTGCATCACAACTCTGCAGAGATCAGATAATCAGCATTAGGTAGCGTGAAGGTCAGGGATAGGTTGAACCTAATTCAAGCCTGATGATGTGCTGATGGGACTAAAGTAGCACAGAAATAGATGAGAAATACACAGATGGATGGGGATTGAACAAGATCAGAAATGTGACGTAGATTAGAAGAGGAAGAAGCTAAAGCGAGGGAAGCGATTACGCGCCAGAGTACTCGAGAAGGTGGGCTACACAGGCGGTTTTTTGGGAACGCATCTCGAGGGTTTTGACGGTATGGAAAATGGACATCGTGTGACTGCCACCACAAAGGAATCGCCGCCTGGACATGAATGGGCAACATTTTGGGCGTTGAGGAAAATATGACAACAAGGAAGTTGCCTGAGGCAAACTGTGCATCTCCTCGATATGCATCAGGCTCGGTTTTAGGTGATTGCTGTAGAGAAAGGCGGACTGTTTGTGCGGAGTGAGTATCGGACTGCGCTCATAAATTGAGACGACTCGACTCGACTGGAAGTGGGGGAAGGGGACGGTTTATGTGTTTTGGACGGGGGCTGCTGCGCTCGTTGGAAGAGTGAAGCGAGTGAAGTGACACCCCGGAGCAACTAATTCTACGCCGCTGAAGAATGGGGGCTTTCACGCCTGCTATTTCTGCGCTACGTCCCTGTTTGCCTGCCTGGTTTTCGAAAAGACAATGGCGTTGCTGGAGCCGGAACTGCGCTGCGGGGTGAAGGTGAATGACGAAAAACTGTACTAGCTTGCTAAGAAAACTTGGTGCTGATGCGCTACGTATGCTCTGCGATAGAACTAGAGCTACTGATAGAAGTACACTACGGATGCACTAACTGATAGACCTGTTTCGCTGAACAGGAGGTGCGTTCTCGAAAGATGCAGTGACGCGCCGGGTGTTCCCTGGCGTCCAATTGTCAATGGACGGCCCATTGAGACGGAGCAACTACTTCCGATGGTGAATGGGACCGAGAGATTGAGGCAGAGATCTGATTCAGCGAGTAGATCGCAGAATTACGAAAATAATGCAATCGAAAATGGATGAAATTGCACAGGAAGTCTTACGAGTTAGTGCGCGAAGCCAAAATGCGATTGAGGGGGCGATGATGCTAAATCGGGACTAGAGTCTAGTTTCGATGGGTTGAACTCGTTGATCTTTAATTTCGCTAAACTTGAACCATTTCAGAACTTCGCGACGCAAATCTCGGCGATCGACTCGATCGGGCAGCGCATCGTCGTGTCTGACTCGCAGGAGAGCGTCCACTTCCTCAGATATCGCAAGGCGGTGAGTAGCTCGAACCTATCGAGACTATAGTCTAGTTTGAACTTGGAACCCTGGGAGAGTAATTTGAGCCTTGAAGCCTTGCTGTGTAACCTGGAGCCCCCTTTCCGATACCGTTTTTTGTGGAATGGAAGCACTTTCCCGCTCTATCGTTTTCCCATGATCCCCAACTAGGTAGACGGATGGAGAGAGTGCGCGACAAAGAGAAAGCCGGACCGTACGGGAGTGTAGTGACTTTCGTCGTTGTTGATGGTATCCCCCGTCCCACCACAGAAGCACAAAAAGGGAAGAAAGTGAGGAAATGGTGAAGGTGTGAATGGGAGGAAGTAGGGTAGAAGGGGAGAAGTGGAGAAGAAGGAGGATCCAGACGGAAAGCGACAAAAAGTGGAAATAAGGGTGAATTTGAGCACTACAATAGCACTAGTTTGAATCATAGATAGTTTGCTGTTGTTGTAGTTAGAACGTATCAATCGGCATGCTAGAGGGGAAGAACAGTAGGCGTTTCTGTGATGTTTTGGCTCAACAGGAGCAAAGAGAAACAGAGAAGATCAGAATAGAGATCGTTTGTTGACGGATAGCTTGCTTCTTTTTTAAATGTCCCTCGACACCCTCACATCGCGTTACAGGACGCTAATGAACGCTAATGCGTAGGTTCAGAGAACGGCGATACGAATAATGCATAGAATGCGGGGCATGGGTTCCTAGAACAAAGGGCGGGATTTAGATGCGATGGTTGCGCGTAGGTTGAATAGAACGAGAGACTACGGGTATTGGAGAGTCAGATACAGTACCGGAAATAAGTATTTGGCCACTTTTTCAATCTGTTGTAACTTTTCGGCCAGGAGAGGAATAAGGCTAAGATTTCTAGGGTAGACAGGGGATCCATCAGAGATTCGGATGACGACAGCGAATTTCCCCGGTAACCCCTACTGTTACATAGTGATGACGCAATCTTTACTTCACAATTTCGAAAATTCTTTTTTCGTCGAGGGAATTTTTCCCAATCATCAGACTTTCTGAGCATGGAGGCCTGTCCAAGGGATACATAGAGAAAAAGTGTCAAAGTGATTGCGCTTGCAGCGGCCGCTGCAGGGTTGCTGTTAAACCAAGGCCTCAAATTCAGAACTCTGCTTCTAGACGTGCTAGAGACCTGATCAAAGCACCAATCTGCTTCTAATGGAGAGTCTCGATGATCCTGAGAGCACGATTGAGATTGCTCATCTTTTGCCTCTGGGAGCCACACAAGTCACTTTTTCATATGACCCAACTTTGAGAGCTTGCCATTCCAAGGGTGCATTTTGAAAATTCGTGGTTCCGGCGCAGGGAAGCTCCAAGTCCATGCATTAGTCGATGGTCAAATTTTTAGGTCTCTGCGATAACTTTCCGGAACGTGGCGATCGATTAACGAAGGCACACTCATCGCCAAAATGCTCGCTCACCCACTATCGATTTTCTTCAATGGCTTCCAAATGAGGCCCAACTCTGCCAGCTGGTAACCCATAACTCTGATATCATCTCAGCCTAGTTGGATAGTGGTTGCTCGACTAGCGGGAAAGTTACGCCTATAGACATGGAAAGATTAGTGGGCGGGGCGAGCATTTTGGCGATGAGTGTGCCTTCGTAAATCGATCGCCACATGACGAAAAGTTAACGCAGATACCTAAAAATTTGACCATCGACTAATGCATGGATTTGGAGCTTCCCTGAGCCGGAACCATGAATTTTCAAAATGCACCCTTGGAATGGCAAGCTATCAAAGTTGGGCCATATGAAAAAGTGACTTGTTTCGCTCCAAGAGGCAAAAGATGAGCAATCTCAATCGTGCTCTCAGGATCATCGAGACTCTCCATTAGAAGCAGATTGGTGCTTAGATCAGGTCTCTAGCACGTCTAGAAGCAGAGTTCTGAATTTGAGACCTTGGTTTAACAGCAACCCTGCAGCGGCCGCTGCAAGCGCAATCACTTTGAAACTTTTTCTCTATGTATCCCTTGGACAGGCCTCCATGCTCAGAAAGTCTGATGATTGGGAAAAATTCCCTCGACGAAAAAAGAATTTTCGAAATTGTGAAGTAAATATTGCGTCATCACTATGTAACAGTAGGGGTTACCGGGGAAATTCGCTGTCGTCATCCGAATCTCTGATGGATCCCCTGTCTACCCTAGAAATCTTAGCCTTATTCCTCTCCTGGCCGAAAAGTTACAACAGATTGAAAAAGTGGCCAAATACTTATTTCCGGTACTGTAGTAACAAGAGGCTGGATTTAGCCATGCATCGAAGGGTTCTGGGAAGCATAGCTGACGCTATGATGGCACAGTCAGAATGGGGTAGGAGGGGAGGTCGGGGATGGGTCCCGGAGGAGGGATAGGCCATTGCTGCTTACTATCTCTTACTTGCATTGGCGAAAGAGCACGCCAAACGGGGAGAGCTGAACCATTTCTTGGAGGAAGGAGAAAACCGGAAGAAGAAGAGATAGTGATTGAATCTCGGCCGACTGGAGGCTGGCTGGGGGTCCGCCCCAGGTCGAACGGGAGAGAAGAGAAGGGGAGAAAATAGAAGGCAGAGTGCATGAAAACAGGGACAGTGACGAAGGATAATGGAGGGGATGAAGTGTGCAGGACTGTTTGAAAGAAGAGAAGCGAGAGAGGATAGGGAGAGATGGAGTGTATCGTTTCAGAACTGTAGTAATGAGGGAATCTGATCAATTTTGTGGGAAATGAGAGATTGAGAGAGACCTAGGTGTTGAAATCAGTCAGGGAGTTGAGATGTTATGAGAAATCAAGAGAGCAACAGAGCGTGTGCAGTAATGAAGTGTGAGCTCCTAGAGGTCTGCAAGCTTGAGAGTTGAGGAATTTTTAAGACACGTTTGACGAGCTTTGACAGATGGATTTCGTGCCCAGAGGAACATCTCTAGAGATTGCGAAGGATTAGGGGGAGCTCTCTCGGGTTTGCGTGCTCTCTCACCCTGGATGAACGTCCAGAGAGCAGGTGGATGTGGTAGAGCGGGAATATTTACGGGAACGAGGGGGAGAATAGTAACAAGCGATAACGAGCCAGTGATTAGCCAACAAAGGGGGAAATTCTCTCTTGTGTTAGAATGACAGTCTTGGCCGAGTATTTTTGCTTCTCCTTTTTTCTCGTTTTTTTGTGAAGCGCGTGCTGGAATAAGTAAGAGGATGAAGAAGAAGACAGTAGAGGGAGGAAGGGGAGATAAGAGAATTGGGGAGAGGGAGGAGAGAATAGTGTTCGAGAACTAAACAGCAAAACAGAAGACAACCGGGCGAAGAAATGAGATAGATGACATCTCGTTTTTTCCTCGTATCTTTTCTTCTGATTCGAAGACAGCACTGTCTGCCGAATTGAAATGATCTTGATAGGTTTTTGGTATGAACATCGCTCTATTCATTGCCACTGTTCAAGCTGGTGTTCTTATTTGAATTCATTGGCGCAGCGATCGCCCATGTGAAATCATACTGGAATTACCAACTTTTCCCACGAACCGTTCTATAATACGAAAAGGAAAGAAGTTATAGCCACAAATAACTCGACGATTATGGTAGAAGATTATAATGAGTGATGCAGACTGGGGAGAGGGGAAAGACAGAGGGAAGGGAGCAGGTGGGATTAGCGTTTCTGATTGGGCGACCAAAAACAAGCTTGGGGACGCATTGGTCGGTGCTGGAGATATGAGATCGCTGGTCTTGTCTGATAGATGAGAGAGCGTGTAGACTGGAGAGAGTCTCACCGGCGAGAGAGCACAGGAAACTGAGAGAGTGGCTGACCGCTGGGGACCGGAGAGTAGGCTACGACAGCTTTGAGTAATGATTGCACTGCATAGAATCGAGAAACACGCGAGTAAATGCTGGTTATGGTTCTCTGGAGACTGATTCAAGTTTCGAAAAGATCTCTAAATTTTGCGTCATCTCTTGCGGTTTCTGTTTGAAAATATGCTCAAAACGAGAGCGTTTCGAAAAGGAGAATAAATCATGGAGAATAAATGGTAGCTGCAAGTTTCGAGAGGACTGATATTCTGGGAAAGTGTAGTAGTAAAGAGGGGAAGGAGGGAGGGAGGAGGGAGGGCTACTCGAATTTCGCGGTCGTCTCCCAAACTCTCGAGACGTTTGAGTGAATTTGCTCGCGCGGTTGTGCATTTGAGCAGGCGCTCTCTCCAATTTGCACACTCTCTCGCTGTCTCTGACAGACGAGAGAGCAGGTGGGAAAGTGAGAGGTGGTTGATCTTCGAAGGAACACATCACGGCCAGCTGAATGGTTTTTGGTCCTGGACAGATGAATTTTTCGCAACAAATACGGCCCGAATTTAGAGGCCACAAAATTGACCCTCGAGAGATGAGGTGAATGCATCTATGTGAGAAGCCGCGAACTCTAACTCAGGCTAGCATGGGATAGAAACCGAGAACACCTATGACCCTCTCAAGTTCATGTGCTCTCTAACGAGTCAGAGAAAGCAGAACTCTGCTCTAGAGTGGTAAACAGGTGCATGTTATTTGAGAATGCACCTTGAGGCATGCCGGCTACACGCAAAGGTGTATGGGCTCTCTCGATGCAGTGTGATCTCTAGAAGGTCATACAGAATCAGAAAGTGTGTGAATAGGAGTGCTCTTACATGGAGAAATTACCTATGCTGCCGTATTGCTCCTGCTCGGTTGAGTCAATATTGTGATTGAAAGAAACAACACATGCTGAATAATCGGCTCGTGATCGCTTATTTCTCTCCGAGATTGGGCAAACTCTCTCAATTGTGCGTGCTCTCTCATCAGTTAGAGATAGCGAGATAGTGTGCAGAATTGAGAGAGTTTCTTTGAATGAAAAGCGACCCATTCATCGGCATAATTGGGCAATGATTTCATTATTGTAGGAAGAGGGAGGAAAGGAAGCGAGGTCCCAGAGGGAATTGAGAAGAGGAAGCGGTTCTAATAGGGGCCGATGAGCAATGTTCTGTAGATTAGAAGGGGGCGGAAAGGGCGATGGAGTACGGAGTTTGGGGAGAGGCAGACGGGATGCAACTTGAACCTCCAATGAAAGTTGATGATGAGAGTGAATCAGAAGAGAAACACTTGAGGGGTTGTGCACCCGAGAGTAAAAGAGAGGGAGGAGAAGATCGTCAATCGGGGGTTTTAGAGTCTATGAGAGGGTAGGGAAGTGACTTCCTCGTCGTGAATGAGTGCTGTTAGGGAGGGAGAGAGGGGAGAAGACAAGGAAGAGTTCGAGCAGCGAGGAATGAATGAGTTATGAGGATCGGATTATAAGATGAGAGAGGCAGCGGAAATACAGTTTAAAAAAATGATACACGAGTCTTTGCATCATCCTGTAGAACGATAGTTGCAAACCGTTAGGGGAGAAGACAAGAAAGAGTTCGAGCAGCGAGGAATGAATGAGTTATGAGGATCAGATTGTAAGATGGGAGATACAGGGGGAATACAGTTTTTTTTCACATGATACTTGAGTCTTTGCACCATCCTGTAGAACGATAGGTGCAAACCGTTAGAGTGGAGGCAGGGAAGAGTTCGAGCAGCGAGGAATGAATGAGTTATGAGGATCAGATTGTAAGATGAGGGAGAGAGATGCAGGGGGAATACAGTTTTTTCACTTGATACATGAGCCTTTGCATTCTATAGAACGATAATTGCAAACTGTTAGGATTCTCCATTCTCCGTTCTCCATTCTCCATTCTCGAGCTCGTGACGGACGGTCGACTCTCACCCCCGCTCTCTTCCACCCCCAGTCTGGAGAATCCTCGTCCGTCAGCTTGGGCAACCGGATGAGTACCGCCCACTCGGTATACTACAAAAGGAGGACCCAGGACGGATCCCATCATCTCAAGTGATCTACCGTCAAGAAAGGCCCCATTCAAGAATCCTGCTTCGTGAGTTTGC
>LS518949.1:323494-350921 GCA_900490845.1 Pristionchus japonicus
GCTCTAAACCGCGCTACGTATGGACTTCGGCGGCTGGATGATCTACTTCACGCCTCAAACGGATGAGAAGATACATGTAAGAAGATTCCATCCCTTGACCCAACGACACTGTGAGTACGAAGATCCCTATCCCTTCCCCTAAGTTGCCGCCCTGCAGGCCCATTGCCTTGATGTCAGGATAAATGTCTAAATGTCTAAAGGGTAGAGACAATGAAGAGTTCGAGCAGCGAGGAATGAATGAGTTATGAGGATCAGATTGTAAGATGAGGGAGAGAGATGCAGGGGGAATACAGTTTTTTCACTTGATACATGAGCCTTTGCATTCTATAGAACGATAATTGCAAACTGTTAGGGTAGAGACAATGAAGAGTTCGAGCAGCGAGGAATGAATGAGTTATGAGGATCAGATTATAAGATGAGAGAGAGACAAGGGGAATACAGTTTTTTCACTTGATACATGAGCCTTTGCATTCTATAGAACGATAATTGCAAACTGTTAGGGTAGAGACAATGAAGAGTTCGAGCAGCGAGGAATGAATGAGTTATGAGGTTCAGATTATAAGATGAGGGAGATGGGGAATACAGTCTTTTTTCATAGGATGCATGAGTCTGCATTATCCTGTAGAACTTTAGTTGCAAACTGTTAGAGTGGAGGCAGGGAAGAGTTCGAGCAGCGAGGAATGAATGAGTTATGAGGATCAGATTATAAGGCGAGGGAGAGAGAGAGATGCAGGGGGAATGGAACTGTTCATTTTTTCGAAGGGATAGGGGGAATATTGTAAAACCGGTGTCACTGGTGATAAGATAAGTCGGAGAAACCGTAGACTAGCAGGCTTTGACGATGGATGAGCAACATGGCTACAGTGTTTTTGAATCTATTAGAGTACGGTAGTCTGTTTAAGGAAAATTACCGTACCGTTATCCTAATTCCCATTTTCCTTGCAGGAGAACCAGCTGGTGGTCTTCGCGGACGACCTGACGCCGCGCTACGTGACCTCCGTGTGCATCCTCGACTACCACACGGTCGCAGTGGGCGACAAGTTCGGAACGGTGGCAATTGTGAGTTTACATCACTGCACCACCTCGGATACGGTAGCCGCACCACTAGTTTTAGCGTCGCAATTGTTCTTTTGTCATCTGCACAAGCTGAGGTACGGTAACCACATCAAGCGTTTACGCCCGGGTGACGTGATGTAGCGATGCGGTATGAATTGCATCCGTGGGATACGGCTTGTTATGGATTTAGGGTAGCTTGCAAACCGCAAAAGTTTGTTATGGCTGTCATATGAGTTATGGGGTAGGCAAATATTCTGCACCGCTGCGAGAGTATAGTAGGAAAGTGCAGCGGAGCGAAAGGGAGAGGCGGCTGGATCGGTGCAGCGTGAATAGCTCAATTTGAACAAGACGTAGCAAAGATCTAGTGCCACGAGACATAAAGCGAGCCCGTCATTCGTAAAAATGGGAACTTTTGATGAGAAGCTGCTAGAATGAATGACCACTCCGTCTCTCTCCTATTCTAAAGGGCGATTAGTAACATGAGAGAGCAGTTGTGAGGCGGGGAATGGAATGACGCGTCGAGAATTGAAGAGAAATGTCCTAGTAATGAAGACGGCTGAATGAGGAGCAAGAAAGAGGAAGCAGCCAGTTCGTTAGTATGCAGAGGGGACGCTGAAACAGTAGATGGAATAAGAATTGGGAGGTCCGGGGACATGTTGAGGGCATGCTAGTAGGGGTTGTAAAAGAAGTTTGGAGTGGTTTGGGATTCTGAGAGCGCTTACATCATAGCCCAGCCGCTTGACTCACAAGAGAGATTTCCTTATTGCGTTGTTGTGGCTAATTCGGGATGGGGGGCTTGTGACTCCGAGATCGGAGCTATGCTGTATCTTTAAGCGACCCCGAGTAATGGTTTACTCTCGTTATTTGCCTTGCTATCTAGCCCTGTCTGACCCACCAGAGAAGATAGACCCCACTTCTCTCTTCCAGTAAATGGGGGTCTACTTGCAATCCGGGAGTGAGAGAGAGGGAGCTATTCCACTTCCAACTATTTACAGCGGGATACGTGAATGTGAGTAGCAAGCAATGAGGAAGTGTTTAGCACAGCCAGGGGGAGGTAAAGAAGTTCGAAGTAACAGGGCAATAATCAGATACACCGATCAGTAGCTAACGAGGTGTGCTATGATGCCAGTTAATCGTTCTCAGCACGACATTAAAGCTAAAGGGAAATGATGATCAGGTCATGAGGGAAATCAGGCCCGAAATAGCGGCATGAACTATACCAAAGCTGTTCTCAGTCTGGCATTAGAGCCAGGGGAATGGCGCGATCAGATAAGAAGGCATCGCGTTGAAGTCATCATACTTATACCCTCGGGGAATAAAAGGCAGCGCGCCACGAAAATAGCCTCGTGCAGCAGCGATAGAAAACAATGGCCACTTGCGTAGACATGGTTTATTCAGGGAGACAATGATTTGTTGTGCCACGAGTGTTGTAGTAGAGCGTAGTTGCGAGACGCGGCGTGAAATATATTCACGCGACAGTTCGCGTCTACAGAAAGCGTGGTGGTTATGCAGATGCAAGCAAGAAAAACTAAGTGAAGCGAGCAGAAAGCAACAGCAGTCGTGTAAAAAGAATCAACAATCAGAGGCGAGAAGTGAGTATAGCCGTTTTTCCTCCTCTTCCTCCTCCTGATTTTCTGCTGCCTGTTTGCAATTTTCTGACGCACAGGCGCAGGAAATCAACACAGAAGGTGGTGATTAGAAGGTGATAACAGTCTGCAGCAGGTAGAATTACTGCTGCAGGTGCTGCAACGGCTGCATGAATCATGCGAATCGCTGTTTGAGCATTCTACAGAGTGTCGAGAACCGAACAATAGAGAGAAAAGGTTGTGATGGCATTGTTTTGGTTTTCTCAATCCAGCGAGCGAGTAAGTAATCTCGCATGAGCGATGGATGGCATGACGGAGCTGCCGAGGACGAAAGTTCTTCGCTCTCTCGAGTTTAGACGATCTTCGCCCTGTCTAGCTGATGATAGAGCAAGGCGAATGGAGAGACACATGGAGTGAACGCGCGCGACAGCGTATGGCTTGTATACAAGCCCGTGCTTCTTATCCCTCCTTCTCCCTCTCTTCCGAGCTACACCACTCGAGTCCTGATTTTTGACTGTAACAACGAACACAAGGACGTCAAAATATGAGGAAGAGGACATCAGAAACGGAGTTCTCGGATATGGTGTACATGAACATATATGAAGATTGAACGATCTTTGTCAACTCCTATCGTGTTGCTAAACATAGCATAACCTATTTGATGAGCTGTACCGTAGTGGGAATAGCCGCAGGTGATAATGAGGCTAGGCTCGCGTCAGTCTGATTAAGCAGAAAGGACGATGACGTGTTGATAGTGATTATTGTAGAGACGACGAGGGAAAGGAAAGATGGAGAGCGTGCGAACTGTAGGAGTGAGAACAATGGGCGTCTCTCAATTGAGCATGCTCTCTGGCTCCATGGTTATTCGTGGGCGATTCTAATCACCTCCGCAGGGACCCCAATGATGGGGGAAGTGAATCAAAAATAATAAAAGAACAATCGAATACTGAGAAAGAATACAAAAGAAATCGAGGGACACGGGCCTACGTGAGTGCGCGAAGTTTTGTTGATCGAGGAGGAAGAGGCAAGAGAGAATAGGAGAGCGTTCGCCCCGGAAGAGATCACGCAAAGGACGACAAATTCCGAGAACTTTCATGAGAATTGTGGAGAGATCTCACAATTGTTCGTGATCTTTCTACGGTCATACATGACGAAAGGGTGTGTGAATAAAAGAGAGGGCAGTTATTCGAATTGCGTTAGTGCTCCCGGTTTGGCACACTCATGTGAGCTGGTGTGAAGGGAAGAATGGACGATAATTAATTGAACGCACTACTCCCTCCACCCTTCCAAATACGAGAGTAATTATAGAAAGAGCAGCAAAATTGCAAGACGTGAATGAGGCCCGCGCTAAATTATTAAAAGTCATCTGGCTATGGGCCGGATACTGTCTGATGAGAGCAAAGTAAATTCACATTTCGCTCTGCAGAGAGACACATCACTTTTGAGAGGATTTGGAGAGCGCATCATACGGAGAGGCGACGCTATTTTCAGTGTTATTGTCGAGGGAGAGAAGACGGTTCCGAAAGACTTCTCTTGTCACTGATGGGAAGCCCTGTGATGGGAGTTGTGGAAGAAGGGGAAGGAACGAGGACTCGATCTCTCCGTTTCACACACTCTCTCGCCTGTCAGAGGGCATGAGATTGTGCGAAAAGCAGAGAGTTTTGCTCCGGGGGAAGGAGAGATCAAATTGAGAAGCGAAGCTGACTGGCGCTAACCCCATCAGTTGTGGTTCGAAGGCACAAGAAAACGACGCCCAAAAGACGGTGGCATTCGGTTAGAATCGGCCGAATGGAAGTCAGTGGAATGAGGGACCGGAGATCGTGATCCGGGAAATGTTGCGGACTACGACAGGAGACGAGCGATCAGTGGTTGCACGCGCGATGTTGAGACATTTCCTGAGTCCCAAATTGGCCCATAAACACAAGGACGAAGAGGGATTGAGAGTCTCAGGCGAGTGTAGCGTGACCCCACCACTCCCCTGCGCCTGCTTGCTTGCACCGGGCCGTCTCTATTTGGAAGCCTGAGACAGCCGGAGAGGAAACTCTCCCTCCGCCTGGTCTCCTTCCTCCTTCTCCGCTCCTCTAGCGAAAAGAATATAATTCGATTGTGGCCCGCGTCCGGCGGTGCCCAGTCGCCCGCCGAATTTGAGGCCCGGTTCTCAAAATAGGAGAGGCGCCATAATGGCCAGAGTTTGGTCCTCTGTAGACAGACAGACAGCTGAAATGTGCAAGGAATAGCAAAGCGTTCTGCATGTAAATCAGATATTTTATTGGCGCTGGGCTAATGGTAACCTGGAATGCAGAGATATTATTGGTATTAACTACTTTCGCTCGAAGGAATAATGGCAAGAATGCGCGACTATGCGAGAATATTTATGCGGTGAGGGTGGCAAGCTATAATCCGATCTCAACGGAATCATGCGGTTCGGAAAGTGATACGTTTCGGCCAGTGATATGATATAAGCCAGTGATATAAGCGACTTGTGTGGGTAAGAAAGAACCGCAGCTGTAATACAGTAGATTAGCTCAGGCGGTCGTGTTATTGTTGGTATTCTCGGAAAGAGAGACAGAAGGAAATAAAGGTAATGAGGTGATTTTTTCCTGGAGGAAGTCAGAATCAGTAGTTAGTAGAACAAGAGAGGAGGAGGAGGGCGAGAAATAGACAGAGAGAATGGGGGAAAGGTTATGAATGAATCATAACGAGAGGAGGGGAAGGGAGAGATGGCAACATTGTAATGCGATGGGCATGACGGAAATATGTCGGAGAGGAATTGAGAAAGGTTGGAAAATGTCCTTTGAAATGTGTGGCAAATCACGCAAATACAAAGTTTGTGTTCTCTGAACTGGCCGTTTACAAGTGGATGTGGGAACCTGATTGTTTGAGGAGGAAGAGGAGGAGGAGAGGGCAGAGAAACAAAAACCGTTTCTGTATAACGATGAACTGAAGAGCTCCTAGAATGAAGTAGTGCAGATAAGCGTTCAACATCAGACATCCGGTGATCAGCATTGCAAATTGTTCATAGTATATCCTGTGATTATCGATGCCACTGATATGTTGATACCTATAGAGATTGCGTGAAACACGAGCTACTTGGGGGTGAATGCGAATACGGGCGGGACGAATCGTTTTGCGGGGTTCTAGACTATAAGAGTCGCTCATCGAGCAACCTTCTGAGGAGGAGGCTAGATGATGCTTCGCCCGCTGAAACGTGAGACAGCCTTGTTTTGTCGCGCAGTAATTCTCCCCCATACCCAGACTGGCCGGGAGAGCCTAGACTCTCTCATTCTGGTGTGCTCTCTAGCTTTCTCTGACTGGCGAGAGATCATGGAAACAGAGAGTGAGAGCAGAGACTAGCTCAGTTCGCGAGGTTTGACCACCTAGAGAAGACGAGTCTTTCGAAGATGTGCGCACGGAAAAGGTTCGAGTTTCTCCTCATTACTGCTTTCGGGGCCACGAGTCAAAGTTCTATGATCTTCAACCCCCGGGAGTGTATTCGAGGGATCGGATTCGGCGAATTACCTTTTACTCCGAAAATGGCGAAAAATGGGCAACCTGGAAGCAGCCATGCAGCAACGAAGCGGATTGAGCGGAAGAATGGCAGGAATGAGAGGTGGATGAAGGAAGGGGAAGAAGTGAAGAAGGAAGGAAAGGAGTGAAGTAGAGTTTGAAAAAGGGACAAGAACAAAGCAAAAAGCGAGTAGTAAATCTGAATCCGATTCGGCTTGTGATTTGAGAAGTGGAATGGTTAAGGGCAGCGAGAGAACAGGGAAGTGAAGGCTCGAAATAGGAGCAATGTGTTGATTTTCAAGAGGTCAGGTCCGTTATAGGGCATTTAGAGGCGGGAAAACAATTCTGTGTACGATTTGAACTGGCTGCGGTACAGAAATCATTGAATTTCAGACAGTTGGCTTGAAAATCCGGCATGCTATCGGTGGTCACGTGCGAGAAGCCGTATGTAAATCGGTTTTATAGCTAAGCTTGTTTGATCTGGAGACGTGATTTTTATGAATACAAAAACTACACGTGGGTAATGCGGATTGAAGCGGTAGGTAGTAGAGTGAGACGAAGCGAGACAAGAAAAGAAAGGAGGGGGTGAATGTTGTGACCAGCGCGAGTGATAATTGGCACCATTTATGCGTTTGTTTAGATTCTCAAGCGTCGGTGTGAATTAAAAGAGGTACGGTTTAATGGTTAAGGAGAATTGTATTGGCAGATTTCTTGTTGTTTCGCACTGTAAGGGCGCTTCCGGGTATTGTCCTGGGATAGGCTGGCTGCGTGGATTAGGATTGTCGTCTGGATTCGTGACGAAAACAAACGGAAAACGTGAGAATGCTGGTAGGTGGGGGGATTAGGCTCAGACATCCGTGTTGAATTCGATACCAACTCGACCTGCACTACTAACAGGACGCACAATTTTAAAGAACGGAGGCACGGACTGAATGAAAGAAGCCCGAAACTGAAGACAGGCTATTGTGAAAAATAGCCGCAGCTTCTGAGAACAAAACACTGAATTGAAGACGAATTTTAATCCGGCTCGAGGAACGCTCGAGGCGTTTGAACCGTAAAAGGTCGATTCGTATGCATATCAGATACAGTACCGAAAGCGGCAATGAGGAAAACAAGTGGCAAATTTTCTCAAAGGGACGAATTTATGGAGAATAATAGGACGCTTTTGATGAATGGATGAAGGTCGAGAGTCTTCAAAGAGAATAACTGTCCAGAGATTTGCCTATTTCTGAACGTCACAAAAATACTATTTTCTTCCACGAACAGTAATCGAATTTGAACCAGCCGGAGGACCAGAAAGAACCAGAATGAAAAGGAAAACACTGTCTGTTATGTTCTAGAATATGAAATTTTATGACTATAATCACGACCATTTTCTGTGATACAAAACCAGGAGAGCATGCGGAATAACAAACGCCTGTAGTGTGGGATTTTTGTGGCGATCAGGGTGGTCAGCTTTTCTTATCAGGAATTGTGTTTGTTTGAACGCGGATGTTGTTCCATTTCGAAGCTCATTGAACTCTTGGATTCTGTCCGATTTTCGAAAGGTGTCTGGGAGCGGTTCGGGGAGAATCGTATTATGCAGGAAGTATTTTAGAGTAGAGGAGCGGCGGAAGTGGAGAGAAGGAAGGGAGGAAAGTAGACGAGAAGTGATTTGATTTGAGTCGCGGCCCTTCCTTGTTTCTCTCCGGGCCCTCTATCTAAATACTCAGAAGCCCGGAAAAGAGAGGGAGTTGCCGCAAGTTTTTCATGCTATTAGAGGCGCAGACTACTCGTATTTCGCGCGATGAGTAGTAGGCAGCAAACTCTAGACAAGGGGATTTACTCGCTCGATGATTGCGTTAAAAGACGGACCGGAAAGCGCGAAAATGCGCGGCCGAAGTTGCGAGGGATCGTCAGGGAATCTAGAATGCGAGAGATAAGGAAATTGAATGAGGGCTGCAGCACATTTTCACGAGGCGATTGTGCGGAATCGAATAACGAGCTGACCCCTTCTGACCGAACGAGAGAGCACGCGCAATGGAGAGATTGTGGAAATTCTAGTTGATTCTTGAGAGGAAGTTCTGCGCTTACTTGTCGCGAGCGCGCTTCGCACTCCTCTGCCTAACTCGATCGGACTCTACGGCGCTAGAGCTCAACTGCACGCACGTAGTATGAAGGGAACGCGGGATCTCAAACTAAAGTTTCGTTTTCACCTAGCCGTGTGACTCTAATTAAAACACACCTACGCCTCGCTCTGATACAGTAAATTGGAAGCCTATGCTCACCATGAACTTGACTCTTGAAATTTGACGAAAACATGAACTTTTTATGTGGAGGTTGAAAATGGAGAAGGAAAGGGTGGGAAATTCAAATTTCTATTATTTCAATACTTCTTTGCAGCTCCGCTTGCCGGCGAAGGTGAACGAGGACGTGCAGGAGGACCCGTCGGGCACGAAGCAGCTGTGGGAGAGGGGCAACCTGAACGGAGCCAGTCAGAAGGTACGGTAATGATGGTGGCTTTCGATAACTGAGGGGTACGGTATCTCAGATCGATAACGTTGAGTACGGTAGTAATCGATAATTGCAGACGGAGCTGCTGTCGGTGTTCTACGTCGGCGACCAGATCACGACGCTGCAGAAGGTGAGAGGATCGTGATTCATGATTTCATGAAAGTTGCGGGCTAGGAAGGTACCTCGGTGATTGTTATGCTCATTTGATACAGGGAAAGTGTAGGCAAAGCCGCAACGATCACAACGCTGCAGAAGGTGAGAGAGAGCTTCACGGAGCAGTGAGAATAACGAGAGTATGAGTAGTGCTGATGAGAGTCTGGGTACCGTTTCACAGAGAAGAAAATATTATGTGTGGAAGTGGAAATAGTGACGACGCTGCAGATGGTGAGAGGGGATTTCGGAAGGGAGAAATATTTGATCCGAAGAGGGGAGGATGTTGATTTATAGGCTTGGATTTGTATGAAAGAAATACTGATAAATATTGATCAATTTGATTGATTGATTTTGTATGGAAATGTGCGAAATTGCATGAAGGTGAGGAAGAGTTGCATGATTGAGGGATAACCGTGGGGAATAGTTGAGCGCAGTGATTCTTGATTTGACAATCGGCTAGGAAAAATTAATCAACGATCATGACGCTGCAGAAGGTGAGAGGGGGTTTCACGGAGGAGGAAAAATAACGAGAGTAGGAGCAGTGCTGATTAGAGTCTGGGTACCGTTTCACAGAAAAAAATAGGCAAACAGTCACGACGCTGCAGAAGGTGAGAATGGGTTTCACGGAGGAGGAAAAATAACGATATTAGGGGTAGTGCTGATCGGTATCTGGGGGCATTTTCACAGAGAAGAAAAAGATTGTGCGGAAATAGCGAAATAGCAGTGAAATAGTAGTGAGAGGAAATAGTGACGACGCGCAGAAGGTGAGAATGTATTTTGGAGGAGACCAATATCCGATCTAGGGGAGGAGAATGTTGATATCTCGAGGAACTTGTTTACAACAAGAACAAAAATGTCACCATCGTCATCTCGAACTGATCAACTTGCTGCTTTTACGATAACTTATTCCTATCATCATGTCTGAATTTATACAGATCAATAGTATAAACAAGAAACCGAGTCCCTATTAGAGATGATGAACTGACGGAGTCATAACAGGAGGGCGGTGCATCAATTCTCATTGTTCAAATTCTAATGAATTCATTCCTTCCCCATTCCAGACCTCCCTGGTCCCGGGCGCCTCGGATGCCCTGGTGTACACGACGATTGGCGGAGCGGTCGGCATGCTGGTGCCGTTTATCTCCAGAGATGTGAGTTCATTGATTAATTAGCTAATTAGGCTAATTATCAACTAAGCTAGGGTAGAAAGAAGGTTAACTAGTAGTAGGCATGCTGGTGCCGTTCATCTCCAGCGATGTGAGCCGTTGATTAGTTAATGAACGCCCCTAATTAGGTAATTAATTAGGTAGTTAATTAGCATTTTGCTGGTAACCCTAACTAGATGAGTAGAGTGGGAAAGCTTGTTGGTCCCGTTCATCTCCAGAGATGTGAGTAACGAACAATCGAGCAGTATGAGTTTCGAAGATATTACGAGTACTTGCATTGAAAGTGTTTGCGCTACGCTGTCGTTGAACAATTCGAGAAAAAAATATTCAGAAAAGTTTTGATTGGTCTGCTCATCGAGATCCGAGCTGAGCCATATCTTCTTCTACTGGGTTGTCCAATTCCTTCAATTGTTCCGAGCTGATCAATCCAATTCTCATTCCAGGAGTACGAGTTCTTCCAAAACCTGGAGATGCACCTGCGCGTCGAGCACCCGCCCATTGCTGGCAGGGACCATCTGTCGTTCAGATCGTACTACGCACCCTGCAAGGTTGGTGGTTTGATCTTTGATCTTTGAGGTATGTAGTTTGATCTTTGACACGGTAGTGGGGCCTAGAAGTAGCATCGCCGGCAGAGACCATCTGTCGTTCCGCTCGTACTACGCACCCTGCAAGGTAAAGTAGTTTGATCTTTGATCTTTGGGGTTTGGAGTGCGTAGTGATTTTTGCGCTGGGTCGGTAGTAGGAGGGGACCATCTGTCGTTCCGATGGTATTACGCTCCCTGCAAGGTAGGAAGGTTGATCTTTGATCTTAGGTCGTTGATCTTTGGAGTCTGTAGTTTGAATACGCACCCTGCAACGTTGATGGTTTGATCTTTGATCGTTGGGGTCTGTAGTTTGATCCTTGTTACAGTGGTGGAGATTAGTAACGTAGGAAGGGACCATCTGTCGTTCAGATCGTGCTATGCACCCTGCAAGATAAGTGTAGTTTTTGAACCAACGAGTGTCGAGTTGCGCAACCACTACTTGTTCCTCACTTTCCTATGCGGGCCAGTTTTAGCCACTTTTCTTTTGCAAAATAATAATTCTCAAAGATATCGTCCTCCTGGCCTTATCTGCGATCTTTGATCTTTGATCTCTTATCGTTGATCTCTCCCTTCAGGCGGTGATCGACGGCGACCTGTGCGAGCAGTTCGTGCTCATGGACAGCAAGAAGCAAGCCGACGTGGCTGATGAACTGGGCAAGACCCAGAGCGAGGTACGGTAGTATCGATTATTGGGTTATGGTAGTCTAACAAGGAGACGGGGTTACGGTAGGTCTACGGTAGCTGGTAGGGTGTCGTGAGAGTAGAATAGACAGTAAGAAACAGGCCGACGTGGCGAATGAACTGGGCAAGGCCCAGAGCAAGGTACTGTAGGGTACGGTTGTATTGATTACTGATAGCAAGGTAGGGTAGGGTACGGTTGTATTGATTACTGATCAGAGCGAGGTACGGTAGTATCGATTATTGGGGGTACGGTATGATTAGAACAAGGGGTTACGGTAAGGATACTGTGACTATAGGATTGACAGAACGATGAGAAGGATGGTACCAAATCATCAAGTGAGATCCAAGTTGCCTGGGTCTACATTAGTTCCAGTGTATGAGTGGAATCGTTGAAACGTTCTTTTTGCTAAAAAACAAATAATTGTTATAGATCACGAAGAAGCTCGAGGACATCCGGACGAGATTCGCCTTCTAATCGATTGATCGACAATCTGGATACCGTACTCCCGCCTTCCGATCGATACTACCGTATTCCCTCAATTAATCTATCCTACCGTAATCGATTGTTTTCCTCTGTCCGTTGTACCGCATCTGATCTCCAGTCGTTCTTATTGATTTCAAACACTTTATTGATTTACATCGTCTAAATTAGAGTCCAATCGTTTCCTGTTATTGGCTCCAAGTTTCAATCCAACTCTTTGATTTTCTATCGTTTTAGTTGTCTCTCTTTTCCTAATATAAGTGTTGAAGTTGTGAATGGTTGTAAGTTATTCAAAACGTTCTTTAGTCTCATGCTCCCGTTTAAAGTGAATCGCCCTATCTTTGTACGCAGTTTTCCATTGATGATAAAGTAGAATAAAACCGGAAGTGAATGGATGATTGGAATTTATAGTCGAGTATTCGATAGCGACTGTGAATTGATTCTCTGGTGTCTGTTTGTTGGGACTGTTGTATTAGGTTGGTCCATAAGTTTTGCACGATGTTGATTATGATATAATTCGTTCTCCTCAAATCTCCGTGACTTGTCCGTAACGCACCGTATAGTAGTAGACTTGAGCTCTATCCATGCATGTTTGAATCAATTTGCGCTTTCACAGAATTCGTGAAAATAATTTAAAAACAGAAAACGAAAAATATGCGCAAAATGAAGTGCTTTTTCAAGCTGTGTGTTTTAAACAAGCTAGTGATATCCATATTCTCCCAATTTTTTCAGGGATAGCGAAAGGGTTAGGGTGTCAGATGACGACAATAGTATGGCCGTTGGAGTTCTGTAAGAAATTTAATAGCCCAAAAAGTATGAATTTCGATGATAGGATCATGATAGCTGAATTGAAAATTCTGAAGTTCTGAAAGATTAGACCCTGGTCCTCATATAATTATTATGTTAGCATTGTTGAGGCAGCAGCTATTCAATGCTATGCAACTATGCTCTGTAGATCTTTTAAAACGAATACGCAAGGCCACAAACAGAATTCTAGCACACTAACTTGAATGAAGATTTCGGTTAGACGCATGCCTCTGGAGAAAATGTAACTGCCATCCTGAGACACTACCTAATATAGTATCCCATGTCAACGTACTTCACGCCTACGGTAACGTTTTGGACTTACCTTGCTGCTCGACGGAATACTGAGACTATAAACAGAGCGACCTAGGCTGTGACACTTCCACTTTCGAGCCCTACTAAACCCGTAGAAATGATCAACCAGAGGAATGGGAACGTGCGCTAGAGAGGGTGTCCAAGGCCTCAGTAGGTACGCATTAGTAGGCTTTGGTTACTTGAATACTAATGGTCTTTGGGATCAGAACTAGCAACCTTCGGTTGCTACGTTCTACGCCGAGTTTTGTTTTAAGGTTAACACGCACATCGCGTGAATTTCAAGCCTGGCTCGTGAGGCTGAGAGCGATCCGAAAAAGTTGTGATTCCACCACTTTGTGGCTCCATCGCAACTTTTTTGGATCGCTCTCAGCCTCACGAGCTTTTCACAAGCGCATCGCAGGTGAAGCTGATCTAACGCCGAGGATGTGCATTAGGATATTTCCAATTTCTAGGCCGAGTGGCATTATGGGTTACGTCGTAACCACCTCACACTTTGAGCCTAACAGGCTAGGCAGCACTGTTTGGATTCGGAGTAATCGCCTCGCACGTAAGGCACAATGATTAGGCAGAGCAGGTTGGGGACCGTGTTGTCTCGTATAGCAATGCAAAAGGTTCGTGTGGATAGCAGTGGGAGAAAAAGTTGCGGCGGAGCCACGAAGTGGCGGAGAAACAACTTTTTTCATTGCATTCACATTGCGATCGAGATAGCCTCCACGATCCATTCATCATTATGAAATATATGCAAATTTTGAAGATTTTGTGTCCGAGAAGTTGTTTAGTGGTTCGCCCAAGTGATTTGATTGAGTTTAAGACGAGAACGGAGTGAAAAGTGATTTCATCATATTGCATAATCACTATGTAATATGCAAATTTTCGAAGAAAAAATCCACGAGAAGTTGTTCGACGATTCGCTCGAGTGGTTTGGTTGAGTTTCAGACGGAGAAGGCGCAAAAACAGATTTCTTAATATTGCGACATCACTATGAAATTTATGCAAATTTTGAAAATTTTAGCGACGCCCAGTTGTTTGGTGGTTCACCCGAGTGATTTGGTTGAGTCTCAGACGAAAACGACGCGAAAAACGGTCTATTGCGTGGTGATGACGAAATCGAAAAATTTGCATAATTTGGAAGCGCAAGTCGAGTGGAGTCGATTGGTACCGGGCATAATCTCGTGCGATCATTTTTAGCTGAAATATGAGCAAAAAAGTGAGAGCGTGACGGACACACAGACAAAGGGACAAAGTGACAGACAGACATCTTGACATTTAATTATAGTATGAATATCAAAGTGATTAAATCGTGCAAAACTTATGGACCAACCCGATAGTTCCGTGGCGGTCCGTTGCTTCGCCCCGCAACTTGCGGGCTGCAAGCGAGTGCTCCCGAAACTACAACAGTGCCAATTATGCCATACTTTGAATATCGCAATGGGCTAGGTGCGTATTACCAATCGGTCGTTGTCTGATCTAGTTAGCAAAACTTCCTGGTATGGATTTTCGCCCCTCATTCTCCACTCTTCTTCTTATAATGTGTGGTCGTCTCGGGAATTATGGGCAAGATTGTTCGTTTTTCATTGGATAATCTGCTACAGCGACCTTATACCGTACCTTCTTTGTTATCGTACTCCTCGTTCTTCGTCTGAACCTATCCTTGTTGGCTCCATTCCTACAGTTACCCAATCATTTCTATCAGGAACGCGGTTTGGTACGGAGGGGTCTACCTCGCGCAGCTGACCTACCCGAGAAGCCGACAATGGTAGGGAGAAACTTCTTGTTTATACTGTGAGATGTATGATGGTGAATGAAATACCGAGCTAAAAATTTTGCAAAATGTTACGACCACGGTAGGGATCGAACCTACAATCTTCTGCTCCGTAGGCAGACGCGTTATCCATTGCGCCACGCGGCCATGTTGGAACTCGTGTCAAGCCCTGCGCTAGTGTCAAGGGTCGAATGTCAATTAGAGAGCATGAGCGAGTGTTCAATTTATCAATATGTCTATACTGTATCCTTATCACTTCACTCCCTGATACCATAACTCCACTACCGTAAGCCCTTCAGGAATGTCTGCTCCCGCCCGGAATGCGTCCGACCTTCCGCACGATGCACATCTTCCTCGCTTTTCTGCTCAAGAAGATGCAGGCCGACGGACTGGAGGACGAGGGAAAGGTACGGTAGGGGAGAGGGTATCGATCGAGAACTGACTATAGCAGAACTTGGAGAGGACAGTGAATGCTGTAGAGCATGTTTTGGTCCTGTAGATAACTGAGTGTTGTCGGAAAACGCTTGGGCATTGAAGAGTGTTATTATCATTACATTACTGTTTCTGTGGTCTGCAAGAAAGATGCTGGTTGAATGTTCAGAAGAAGTTCAGGCTGTTTTGATAACAGAGTATAGACGATGAATACAATGAGTCTGATCTTTTATCAATTCTACTGGAACAAATGGTTATAATAGTCAATTGCAGTTGTTTTCTATCTCAGATTTGCGTGCCTGCTCCCTAGCAAGTTCCCCACGAAGCCATCCTAGACAAATGGGCTGCGTGAACGTGTCCCAAGAGGACGGTATGACAACACTCCGCGCTCAAACCGCGCGATCTCCACCCAATGCGCGAGCAGCTCTCCAATACAGTTGTCGAGAGAGCCGCAGGAAGCCAGGAAAGGGGGCCATATCGATTTGTTGGATCTCAGGAGATTCAAATAATCGTTGAACTCGGGGTAGAGCTTGCTGAATTCGAATTTTTCGTTAACCGTCATCCCAGCAAGATGGTGCTCGATCTGAAAAGAGGGTTGAAAGAGTCTGACAGAGGCGTGGACATGCTATCTGAAAGTGCCATTCTTGCTGTGCAGTAGGAATGCCAGATCAAACCCTATTTCCAAGGCATTTGGTACCTAGTAAAAGAAAACCAAATCTTTGGTCTGAAAACCAAATATTTGGTTTGAGTAGAATGAGCGAGAGAGTGTGGAAATATTGGAGAGTGTCCTACCAAATGCTTTGGAAATACGAAATATTTGGTTTTCCAAAGTCCTTGGGTGAGAGAGGCTACACACGAAAGCATTTGGCAATTGGTCCCTACTGTACAGGCTGTTTCTACTGCGCTGCTATTTTTAAACAAAAATGTTGGTAGTAATCTCACACTTTGGTCTCCGCTCTGCTTCGGGATCGATCCGGTCTCTTCTAAGTATGCGACGAACTCAGGGAAGGTTGCAATGAGCTCACGGCGCGAGTCTTCCGAGATCATGTAGAAATTGCGCACGGCCTGCATGAAGAACACAAATCAATATTGTTCGAAATGATCGAAGGTTCTTACCGATTTATAGCCGTCCTTTTTGTAAAAAGCGCTGTTTGCAGCTTCAAACGACAATATCATATTATGGATAAACTGAAATTAGTCGAATTCATTCACATTTAAATCGAACCAAATGAACAAAAACCTCGTCGATGAGCATTTCTTTGGAGAAATATTTGTCCTTTGTTGTATTGAGTGTCCGATATTGCAAATACAGCGATTCGATTGCGGGAATGAACTCGAGATAAGTAATTCCAGCCGTTTTCAATTGATCCTTGATCATTGTTGACACCTGAAAATGTGCACAAGATGTGTTGAAGTACAAGAATTTTGAACTAGCGAGTAGAAAAAAATAGAAACCTCGTCGAAGGAATGATCTCCAAGTAACTTTAGCAGCAGTCTCATATAACCAATGGAATAAGCGATGGCGTGTCTAGAAGTCACTTCTTCTCTAGCCACCGCTGCAATGACTTGATTATCTCTCCTTTTCTGCGCTTTTAAGGCATGCCCTAATGCTGCAGAGAAAGGTAATCTACAGATGCATGTTGCTTGTTGCTTACGAACCTTTCATGAACGTCACAATTCTCCTCTTCCTCATCTCTGTTGTCTCGATGAAACCGAAGCCATTCTTGAGTGTTTGAGCTAATGCAACTTGTGCATCTCTAGGCAGCTCTTTTAGCGGAATTATCGATTTATGATTGAATGGGGAGACGTTTAGCTCCTTCATAAGCTGGTGAGAAAACGCCTGCAAATATTGCACAGTAGATAGTAGATCTATTGATTCTCCAATCGATCGACCAGGCAATCGAATGAGGGAATCAATTGAATGAGTCCTATTTCACGTCAATCGTGAAATGCATTATCGGTTTCATTGAAATGCATTGTCGGTTTCGGTTTCTATTACATAGTGTGTGGCCATGTTTTACCAAGTTGATCGTGAACTAACTTTTAGCCGATACTCTATCAGAAGGCAACTTACGTCATCGATGTATGCTTTCGCTTCCGTATTATTCATTGATCGAAAATGTTCTCGGAGAGAATGAAGGAGAGGTTTGAACGATGTTCTCTCCTTCTTTTCATCATTTGTACGATCGCCCGCCTCACTTCGAATCGTGTCTTTTGCCTGACATTTTCACAAAGTGTATCATCTCAAGACCTCTAGATTTGATCACTGATCACTGAGCAGTGGTTAAATGGCTGGTAATGCGAGACTACAATTTAGGGTTCTGAGCATTTTTGTTAATCTAACCATTAGAGCCAGTATCTCCGATACCAGATCAGCCGACCAGAAGGCAGTTGTGAAATTGCGTCTTCCGCAGGCTGTATCGATCGCTTCACGCATGTTCGGAGCAGTCTCTGGAATTGGTTCTAGTTCAGTTTTTTCTCTTCTAACTCGAGATGATTGGGAATTGAAGCGAATAGATATTGGACAGCATAGAAGTCCTTGAATGCCAGAACTATTCGAAAACAATGTTACCAAGCATATTCGAGTCAATTCCTTCGAGGATAGCAGGGCATCCCGCCATCGCGACGCCTGCCCCAATGATGAGTAGGATAAGTAGGATGGTGCCACCTCCACTCATATGTTCCATCTGTATTATAGATCAAGTAGAAAAATAGTAAGATCGCGGTAAAAAGAAAAATAGAGAGGGGTGTTCGAAGGCGTGCTCTCTTATTACGAATGATTTAGAGATCCATCTCGCCCTAGAAAGATAAGAAAATGGAAAGTCTGATCATATCTCGCCACTACCACGCTGATAATGAGATTATTCCGACGGGAGAGATAATTGACAGTCTTCATTTGCCTAAACGGATTTGAATGTCACCGAAGGAAGGAGTTATAGAGCATTTCACAGATTCGAATGAGGGGTTTTCAACATTAGAACACACATTTGAGACATATCTGCAACTTTATTTGCTTGAACAGAAACGAAAGCACAATTCGTTCACCGAAGTACTAAAGAACGATGCAAAAAAGTGTCAGCAGAATCAGAAGTTAAGTTATCAGTGCTTTCCATTAGTCATTAAGTCCCCAAGGATCTCCATACCCGAAATACGTGTTCGAGGGTCTTTCTGTTGCTGTTTTCGGCTCCTTACCGTGATGCGATATGTTCTCTAGATACGTTTCAAGCGTACTCTGGGAATGGAATAACGGGGAAGGGCGGGGATAAGGGGCGATTGCTTGCGAACTTCGTGTTCCTCTTTGCTGCAGAATCTCATTCGATCCATTCTTCTCCAGATACGCTGTGAATTCGGGAAACATTTCGATGAACGCTTCTCTGGCTTTGTCCGACATTCTGTAGAACGCTCGACGCTCCTGCAAAGGTGACATGAAATTATCTACAAACTGAATGCTGTTGGTTCTCATCGCCTTGTCTAGACTCGATTCGATATCTCTATTATCTGTGCTATGATTTCACGTTTGAAGTCTCAAGCTGACTGAAAACGCGGCCTTTCAAAGGTAGATTAGTTGAACAAAAAAAAATCTAGTATGCTCACATTTCCAACTGCAAGTCTTTTCGGAATCGGATCGATGGAACCACTGGCTTCTAGGTATTCAAGTAGCTCGGGGAATGCTTTGACCATCGACGACATTGCTTCATCCGATAGACTGTGGAAGAGACGTCCTTCCTGGGATTCAGACAAGCGGTTTGGTGCATTCCAGTGCTCACTCACATTTACATAGACGTTCTTAAACTTCTTGGTCTTTTGATCGTATTGAACCGGGCGCTTGAACGAATCGGATTGGAACGAGAGGAACTGCAAAGTCATTAGTGATTCTAATTTATTTAGTTTTGAGTATGCTTACTCGGCCAATGAATCCTCGCGCTTCAGTATTGTTCAGCGTGTGGTATTGGACGTACAATGTCTCGACGGCGGGAAAGATTTCATGATAGGGTATGCCGGACCTACTCCAATTCTGCACAATCCAGTCGGAAAACTGAAAAAAACTCATTGCGTCTTTTTTAAATTTTCGTAAATGTTACATTTCTAAGCGAAGACTCTTCAGTAGCCATCAACATCATCTGTGCGATAGCTTCAGAGATTTCCTCTCTCGAAGACTGTGTGGTTGCTTGTCTATCCAGAGCTACAAAATAACGTTCCATGCTTACATTTGTACACATCGGTAACCTTTCATGGCAGTAACAATTCGCTCCTTCCTCATCTCCTTTGTCTCCTTGTAACCAAAGCCTCGTTTGAGTGCTTGAGCAATCGCAGCTTGTGCGCTTTTAGACAGACGCTCGTATGAGTTTGAAAAGTTTTTGGGAGTGAGCGAAATCTTAAGCTCCTTCAAAACATAGTACCCGTTCATCTGCAACGATTGATTTTTGTATCATAGAAGTTCGAATGTTTGTCATACACCACGAAATATAATGTTCGTACACAGTCGTGTGTCCGGAACGTTTTATTTCTATAATAGATTAGGTTGCCACACCGCTTGTTCCACTAGAAAATCTCCGCTCACATCATCTATGAATTCCTTTGCTTCCATGTGATCCATTGCTCGAAATTCGTCTTGAATCGAATGAAGGAGCGCCGTGAGTGATCCCCACTTCTGCTGGTCGTCTTCACAAGTTGTGCTGGCTCTTGCCTGGAATCGTCGGATTGTGGGCATATAAATTCACGCATGAGCCAGTAGCTGTTACGGGACTTGTGGAGTCCCCGGAAGAATACTTCCACTGAACTCCACAAGAACCGTAGCTTTCACGTACCATTTCGGTGAATATTTCGGACAGTAGTTCCGGACTGTAGTAGCTGAGACCGAAGGCGCGCTGGCTGCACGCTGTGCTCGCCGCGTCCAGAATGTAGTGGTCGTTCGCTGTATTTGGACTATTTTGGAACAGGTTTTAGGGTAATCGGCCGGATGAGAACCGACTAGATGAGAACCATTTGCATATTCCGTCTATTACATATCAGTTGTTCTCTCGCCCTCATTAGGCACTCATCCAGTAGGTTATCATCCGAATGTTCTCACTCGACTCAGTGCGGCAAAGGTAAAGGTATCCCAGTACTCAAGGCACTTGCGTCCTGCGGGAGCGCACTGCTAGCTAGTGACTATATTTAAAGTCCAATTCAGTTCTCTTCTTCGGACCTTCCTTACCGCGTGATCTAGTCTCTACCAATTCCCCTTCCGGGCGCCTTGGTGGCGCAGAGGCATTTGCTGTATTTAGAATATTTTGGAAGCAGGGTTTGACGGTCTCTCACTTTTCCATACTCTCTCGCTTTGTCTAACCTGCGAGAGATAGTTTCGAAAAGAGAGACCATACAATGTTCGCCCAACTGTGTTTGGAACAGATCTTCAACAATGACCGGTCTACGACAATGGGATACGGGTATAACACAGAGCGTTCACCATACACGTGAAATAATAAGCAGTTGTACCTATGATGGTCCAGTTTCCTCCGTTGAACATGTCCGGGCAATGACTCATCGCGGCGTTTACTCCTATGAGGAGTAGAAGCATGCCGTGAATGGCATAGCTCATCTGTATTGAGTTATTTGTTAAGTCACAAAAACAACCAACGAATGGTGGGTAAACGAATGCACAGCGTGTCAGAGAGGGGAGATAATCCAATTATCGCGTCCGAGGCGAATGCGCATTCGCCTCACTCTCACTCGATTTGATCGGTGAGAATAGAGTTGAAACAAGAAGTAAATTTTGTGAAGCACAAGTTATTACTTCATGAATATTTAAAAATAAGTAAATTTGAAATGATATAGCTCCTTAGCAATGATTGTTGAGGTCATACTGTAAAGATTGGGCACTTCTGTACTTTTTGGCCCAGCCATTCTCGATAGAGTATTCTATCCCTACCCTTCTCATTCCCCGATTGGGCGTTTTGGGTATTTTTATGGCCTCTTTCAACACAGTTTATGATGTGCAAGTGAAAAAGCTACAGCATTTGACGAGTTTTCAAGAAAAATCATACTTCGGGGGTACCAATGAATTTCTTAGGACTTGGTCTACAATCGCTTTAACTCAGACATCCGATATATTTGTTCGTATTTTAGAACAGCGCGGTAAACACTCTATATTTCGATTTTCCAGAATATCAATAAAAATATCGGATGTCTGAGTTAGAGCGATTGTAGATCAAGTCCTAAGGAATTCATTGGTACCCCCGAAGTATGATTTTTCTTGAAAACTCGTCAAATGCTGTAGCTTTTTCACTTGCACATCATAAACTGTGTTGAAAGAGGCCATGAGAGACACTATCTGAGAGAACCAAGCAATATCACCCTTGACCCGTACAGTGAATCTCAGAAAAATCTGAAAAAAATCCCATAGGTGGCTCTTATGAAGTAGAGCTCAAAAATCGACATTAGACTTCCGTATCACTTGAACCTAATTTACGGTCGCCCTCCCGGCTCTGACCGGTCCTGTATACAAACGTCGAAATGGATGATCAAAACTTCCAGTTGAGTGGTAAAATGACTAAATTGGGTTGAAACAAGAAATTTGACACAAATTTGCAAAAAAAAATTTGGCGGGAAAATCAAGTTTTCCCGCCAAAATTTTTACTTTGAAGCACCCTGAAAAAAATTCTCATTATTCGTTCCTTGGCACCAAGCTCAATCGATTCCTCGTAGAAAACTATTCTTTGGCGATTTTTTTCAGATTTTTTATCGTTCCCCGATCAAGTTGTATTTCAAAAAGTTAGTTTACGAAAAGTCAGTTTGCGATAACCGGAAAAATGGAATTCGAGTTACGGTATATTACTGGAGTAGTGAAGCATGCATTGCCGTATAGTATTTGAAGTTTCTCGAGGATGACATTTCAAGTTCTTTTTTTCATGGTTTTTCATGGTAGAGCCGAAAAAAAATGTTTTGGGAATCGACGCCAATCATGTTGATTATTCGTAGAAGCTCGTAAAATGTTACTTGAATGATGTTTTGAGAAAATACCACTGACAAAAAGTGCTAAAATTGGTGAAAAATGTGATTTTGCTCTCTTCGGCGTTTAAAACGACCAACTCGGGGAACGATAAAAAATCTGAAAATTATCGCCAAAGAATAGTTTTCTACGAGGAATCGATTGAGCTTGGTTCCAAGGAACGAATAATGAGAATTTTTTTCAGGGCGCTTAAAAGTAAAAATTTTGGCGGGAAAACTTGATTTTCCCGCCAAATTTTTTTTGCAACTTTGTGTCAAATTTCTTGTTTCAACCCAATTTAGTCATTTCACCACTCAACTGGAAGTTTTGATCATCCATTTCGACGTTTGTATACAGGACCGGTCAGAGCCGGGAGGGCGACCCTAAATTAGGTTCAAGTGATACGGAAGTCTAATGTCGATTTTTCAGCTCTACTTCATAAGAGCCACCTATGGGATTTTTTTCAGATTTTTCTGAGATTCACTGTACGGGTCGAGGTGAGTCTTCTCAGATAGGGTCTCATAAAAATATCCAAAATTCCTAATATTTTCAGTATGAGCTCAACAATCATTGCTAAACAGCTATATCATTTCAAATTAGCATATTATCAATTATTCATGAAGTAATAAGATGTGCTTCACAAAATTTACTTCTTGTCTCAACTCTATTCGCACCGATAAACTCGAGTGAGAGTGAGGCAAATGCGCATTCGCCTCGGACGCGATAATTGGATTATCTCCCCTCTCTGACACGCTGTGGAATGCTCATGCGATCCTATCTCTCTCTCTCCTTGGATAAATGAATGGGTACTGCCGATCTTATCGCAAGATCCACGGTTTGCGAGATGAACGATGGCCGACTATACGAAAGAAAGAAACGCATATCAGTGATCTTAATCATCCGTGTGAACCAGTGAACCTGCGAATACGTGAACGAATAACGTCTTTATCGATTGTCTATCAGAGTGAACAAGATAAATTACGGTTGTTATCTACGGGATTACTGTACGTTACAGTAGTGTTTGGTCAGAGGGATCGTGACCAGAGGAGTACTTGAGGCATGACACGTATGAGGGGTACCCGATTAGGATTGGGAACGGGAGACTCTGGTGTGCCGCCCCAACTTGCAATCAAGCAAATTTCCAACTTGACTCCAAGCTTGTTTGCAAGTAGAATTGTCTTTACGGATTTCTAACCGGTTATCGATTCTCCCTTTCATTCTGAGAATTACGGCAATCCGTAATCGGCCGTGCTATTACGGATATCCGTAATGGAATGAGGATGTGAGGGAAGAATGAAACTCAATCAATTCCCTCCCTTCACTAAGGCGAACCGACCTCCTCAGATCGATTGCGATCGAATGAGAATTACGGATCGCCGTAATCATTCGGCGATCCGCATACGAAATGAGGGGGGTCGACCGCATTACGGATTGTCCGCAATGAAGAATGAGGGAGACTGTTCGCCGTTTTCCGTTTAGACAACTCTATTTGCAAGTACTTGATTCCAAATTAGGGCGCTCAACTAGAGGAGTTGCTTTCTTCAATATAACGAAAAAATTCGAGAACGGACTGTGGCAGAAACAGGGGCTTGAGATGTGGACCGGGAATGAGAGATCGAATCGAGGGAATCAGGGAAAGTACGGTAGCGATGATTACGGTATGAGGGGAGGTACAGTAGTCTACAGTAGCCTCCTCTGCTCAGGGTAGTCGTTCTGGTTCAAATCCGGACTGTGCTCTTCCGGGTACTCATCATAGCGAGTGGGACTGCGCGATTCCGTCAGAACCTTGATTGCCTGAATTGGAAGGGTTACTGTATCCGGAGAATACCATAGGGTTACGGTACATTGAAAGTGATGTAGTAAACGCCTCCGAAGAGCAGCAATCCGCTAATGATGACGAGGTCGAAGAGAATCCACTCGAGGAATGTGGTTGTCGGCATGTCTGAATTGAGGAATTCTCTGATTTTTGCCCGGGCTACGATCGCTCTGAGTACGAGCGAGGCAGAGAATGATAATGGTAGGTCTGTGAGAAATAACAGAGATGTGTCGATGGTTTAGCATACAATTTGTAAGCACCCTAGATTAATCCTAGTGAAGAACGAGGAAGGCTCATGTGAAGACGCATGATTATCGCATTTCGCAGGTGCGTAAGATGACGAACAATTTTTCATAAGATCGTCGTCTCACCTTTGAAGAGGTAGAGCAACGGAGTGAAGCCCGACATAGTAACGCTGCAAAAACACTCGTCAATGGATTGTCTTTGACATTTGAAGATTTTGATCTTAAAATGACAGCGCCCGATAGAAACCCCTACCGTACCAGAAGATGCCTCCGATAACCATGAGTGTGATGTCAACAACGATAGTTGGGTAGAACAGAGCCCAACGAGCGGCGAGGATCCCAGCAAGAAAGGGGATCGCCGTGCAGACCTGAGAATACGGTAGTATCGATCGATTGCAGGGTGATACGAACTACGGAACGTGAGACAACGGTGGCATACGGTATTCATAGATCGATAAATCAATAGTGACAGTACCTCCAAAATACACCAGAGCACGAAGAAGTTGCGCGCTACGCAGACTGTACCGGCCGAGAATGAGGCCAGTTGGGTCTGAAAATAAGAGCTTGCGGAAAACACTCACGCCGTCCATCTAGAGCTTTCCTATTCATTCAGCGCTTCTGAATAGTACTCTCCAAAATGAAAAGGATGTATTCAAAAATCATTCTATTCATACCACAGGCAATTGCAAATTGTTTGGCTTTCTATTGGAAGGGCTCGTTCTATTGATTTCTCTTGCTCGGTGAGTAACTTTAAGGTATCGTGAAACATATCCCTATCCGCACAAGTGAAATCGCGTTGATTTTACCTGGAAGTCGATCACCACCCGATCCTCCTCCCTTCTCCTCTCTTCTTCCTCCCTCGCCTTCCTCTCAGCGGCCTCGAGTCGCTTCTTCTCCAGCAGGAGCGGAGTTATGTCGGCGGCCTGTGAATGGATGACCCTTTTTGCTCACATGGGAATGGTCTCAAGACAATCTCCAATTTTCATGGGTTTTTGTGGGCTTACTAAGTCGACTGATTGTTTTCAGGTGCAGCATGATCTCAAAACCGTTTTCAAAATCAGCAGGAGTTGTCAGCAGGAGCTTAGGAACCAAATGAGCTTTGCGATAGAACGCGCAGATGCGGTTGTTGAGTTATGTTTAAAAAATGGCCTTATCTTGACAATTGCACAAGTTATCAATATCTTGCCGATTTACTGTTTAGAGAAAATCTGGCAAATCTGTCCTCATTAGAATTGCCCGTGCGTCAAATTGTTATGTAATTGAAAGCTAGCTACCTTTTGTGCGGATTCTACCTTGTTTCTAATCGATCAATGAACACTCTCACTACCTGAATCCGCCCGGCCAGTATGTCTGCGTCCCTGCTCCGATCGAGTCCGTGCAGTACCGGTTGCGTGTTCTCATCAGACGCAGGAGTAGCAGCTGCAGCATCGGTCGGGGCGGGTCTGAATAGAGTTCACACTTATGTCGCTGTTAGGTGGGAGCAGCACGTTCTTAGGAAATTTTGATCAATTCATGTGGAGAACGCAGCAGCCCAAGATTAGAGCTAGGAAGTGATCTTTGATCTATCCTTACTCGTGATGCACGGCAGCCGGATGGTGCACGCTTCCATGGGTGATGATGATGGGCTCGTCGTCCTCACTGGAATATCGATTGATTACAGTAATCCCAGGGATACCGTAATCCCTAGGTTTCCAGTCGGGACCCCAACTCCAGGGTATTATGATGTCCAGCTAGGACACTTTCTTGTCAAAGTCCACCGATGTGAACGGTATCGACTCATTACCGTAGCACTATCGATACCGTAACCAAGAAGATCTCTCGTCGGGACCCTAGTACTCACTTATCAAAGTCCACCGATGCAGGGGAGTGGATCTGCGATCGAGCAGGTGCCTTTTCCTCCCTGGACTCGGCAGAGACGACTCGGGGCATGGTGGGGGTCTGGAATTGATTAGTGATGTTTAGAAAAAAAATCGTATTACAGTATTTCTCAGGAAGGCTGTTGGCGAAGTACTTTAGGGGCATGGAGGGGGTCTGGAATTGATTGTTCATTTACTGAATCAGCTCAAAGCATGCATGCTCTAGACGGATATTGGTGTAGGATCCTCTTTTGCAAATGTTCAGAAACATTAAGCTCGACGCATGAAAGGAGTCTGGAAGACGCTATATGTAGTTGCTAGTAGCGTTCGCAACACCGTATCTTCATTCCACACAACACTCTCTCGCCTTTATGATCGGTGAAAGAGTGAATGAATGAATGAGTGAATTTCTCAGTTACGCTTTCTGACCGGTGAAAGAGTGCGTGGAATAAAGAGACGGTTGCGAACTCTAGTTGTTATTTGCCAGCTACTGAACTGAGAATCTTGCAAAGTAGTGCGATGTTCATTGATATTCCTATTTTCACCACGATGAAATCAGCGCTGAAGAACCCCTAGTGATCAAGAAGGTTAGGTGAAACTCAAACGAAACTTCTCTTTTGCATTTTCCCCTTTTCTCATTCCTTTTGCGTTTCACTCATCCTTCTTCTCTGTATTCATTCTCCAGAGTTAGTGCCTTTTCTCCATGCCGTCTTTCAAAAACAAAACAATCATGCCACAGAGCTTCGTCTACCGTAGCCAATCGATACCGTAATCCCCCATTCCAGGCCCCACCTCGGTCCTCTGCCGCTCCTCCTCCTCCTTCCTCCTCCTCTCAGTGACTCCCTCTGCACTCGCCGCCCGATCGATCGATTGCCTGTGAGGTACGGTAATCGTTAATCTACCGTTCTTTTAGCTACCGTAATTATAGATTATTTTCCTACTGTCAATGCGCAGAACATGTGCAAGTTTTTTTTGCATTCCAGTTATACACGTCTTTTCCGAATGCGGATTTCCTGGTTTTAGTGGATTGTCTGGTCCTAATCAATACTGGTATACGGTACCTCCACAAATCGTACGCGGTCTCGACGACTTCCCGGGGTACGGTGGTGGGTGAGGGAGAGGGCAGGAGCTTAAAATCTATCATTAATATTCCGCGCTGTAGTTTTTTTGTTCTGGCTTGCGTTTCACAGGTTGTACTTCTGTATTCTTCAGCAACCTGTGTCGATTCGAGTGGATTCTTCGGACAACCAAACACAAAAACATCTGTTCGGGTACCTTTGGCATATGAAGATCCCCAAAAGTTTAAAAGCTCCTTTTTCCCAAGTATCGTACCGAATTTATATTCCGGAACGAATCCGGTACAATACTGTATTGTACGAGATTTTTCGATACAACATTCAAAACACTCCAAACGCACTTTCATGGGTCATGTTTGTACTTGTTCGAGAGTGAATCGTTTGCTGCAACTTATCTACAACTTTTAAAAAATCAGTAACTCGAAAATACGGCGAAAATCGAGG
>LS518949.1:351910-366549 GCA_900490845.1 Pristionchus japonicus
GCGAACCGTGGTGTGGAAGAGATATTGCTTACTTTAACCTCGATTTTCGCCGTATTTTCGAGTTATTGATTTTTTAAAAGTTGTAGATAAGTTGCAGCAAACGATTCTCTCTCGAACAAGTACAAACATGACTCATGAAAGTGCGTTTGGAGTGTCTTGAATGATGTATCGAAAAATCCCGTACAATACAGTATTGTATTGGATTCGTTCCGGAATATAAATTCGGTACGATAGTAATGCGTCGCGCATTGTTTCAGACAACAGCTCGTAAGGAATTAAACTTTGAGTACGCGTCTCTTCATTTCCCACACCCTCTAGAAACACGAGAAACGGGTGGTTTCTTCCTTCCCTACGTGAGACGGAGGGTCTGTTTCAGAGAAGACTTTGGCGCGAGAAAACATAGACTAACACCTTCCGGTGAACCAACACCCCGGGTGCGAAAGGTTTTCGAGCTTTTAGGATCCGGGTTTATTCACGTTTATGTGCAGTATGGTTTGAGTTTCAACTATCCTATGTTAGAACAAGTGTGGATAATGGAGTCTTCATAATTATCGAAACATTAACATCAATTGAATTATCATGATCAGACTGTCGTTTAATCCTACCTCATCCGTGATAATGCTCCTCGTCGGTATGGTAATCGTCTGACCTAGCTCATTTAACATTCTTGACTTTTTTTCACTTCTAAAGCTGCTCTAACCACATGGGGCACGATATCTCCCATAATTGTTGAGATTCTAATCACCTCATCAGTAATGATGCTCCTCGTCGGAATGGTAATCGTCTGGATCTAGCTCATATTACACTGTTGAGCAAATTTTGTCATTGTTTGAGTAACCGTAACCTCGTTAGATAAGAGAGACGATCCTACCTCATCCGTAATAATGCTCCTCGTCGGAATGGTAATCGTCTATTGGCTCATTTCGCAATTTTGTTAGTATGATTTAGTCAACCTCATCCACGAAAATGGCCATAGTCGGGAATTGCATCGCAAAAGGACTCATTTTGGTATCCCTATCGATCCTGTGACAATTTTCCCGTACCTCATCCGTGATAATACTTCTCGTCGGGATCTTAATCGTCTGTCCTAACGCATTTAACTCTCTTTAGTGCATTTTTTTCACTACTAGAGCTGCTCTAACCACGTGGAACACGGTATCTCCCCTCATTTGGTAGATTCTAATCACCTCATCCGTAATGATGCTCCTTGTTGGAATGGTAATCGTCTGGATCTGCACGGCCTGTCTCGTTGCTGGGTCAGTCGAGGGTCGGGCAAGGGCGGAGACGGGAGATGGGGGACGAGCAGCGGTCATGGCAGTGGAGGAGGGGGCGTCCTGAAGTGATTGATAGGGTTACGGTAACCAGTTATCGATTGGTTTGATGCTAGGGTCAAGTGGAGTGGGGATGTCCTGAATGGAGTTAGTTTGTGATTGAACGGATTACGGTAGCCAGATATCGATTATGGTCTCATCGCGTATAAAGAGCTCTGACTCATTGACAGTAGGGATGCCGGATCAAGTTCCAATTTGCTTGGTTTCTCGCCTCTCTCACACAAGCACTTGGTTTGGGGTGAAACGAAAACCAAGCGGTTGGTTTTTTTCCAAGTCCTTGGATGACCACTCTCCACTATTTCCATACTCTCTCGCTCATTTTCCACAAACCAAGCGCTTGGTTTTCTAACCAAGCACTTGAAGTACCCCTCAGAGTGGCCGAGCGCTTGGAACTTGAACTTGTTCCGGCATCCCTAATTGACAGGCTTCCTCATTCGCTCGTGCATCATATTATTGACAGCCAGCGCTCGACTCTAGTATAGGGCTTGACAGGAGCAGACACATGGCCGCGTGGCGCAATGGATAACGCGTCTGCCTACGGAGCAGAAGATTGTAGGTTCGATCCCTACCGTGGTCGTAACTTTTTGCTTCCTTTTTCTTACCTCCTCATCGTCATCGAACATCAGCGGGGTGCGAGCAGTTGACGTGTAGAGGTCGTATTGGGTCTGAAACGGAAGTCGTTGCTACCGTAAGCTACCGTAACCAGAAGCGATACTGACCTCATTCATCATCCAGAGCAGACTCACATCCTTGGATAGTTTCGACTTGCTCTTCTTGCGACCTGAGAGAAAGATCAAAGATCAACGATCGATATTAGAGATCAAAGATCTAGGAAAGAGTCCAAAGATCACTCACCCTGTCCTTTCGGGCGTCTGCTGGCAACTTGTGCAGGGTAGGCGCGAATCTCGCCTGTGAATTGATTGATCTCTGATCTTTGATCTCTAATCTCTCTATCGTAGTGTAGCGTAGCAAATCAACAAGTATTGCGTAAGAATGACGCAATGTGTAAACTACCGTACCCTTGTTGGTGAATTTGGGGTCCTGCGGGTCGATTGCACCGTGGACGAAGGAGCTTCGATGAGTTTCGGATGTGGGCACTGAAAGATATCTACAATATTCTTGGTACTCAAAGGGATGATTGATCTTTGATCTCTGATCCTTGATCTCTGGTCTTCTTACCAGCAGTGGTCGGTCTGGACGATAACAGATGCCGAGGCGACTTGGTCTGTTCGGAGGTGGGAGAGGACGGGGGAGGAGCGGTCGATTCCATCTGCGAAAATTAGTTTAGGTTTTTTGAACGACAAAGACAACTCAATTGTATTGTCCGCTTTCAAAACGAGATGAATGCGCGCTGAAACCTATTGAGCACTACGCTAATGCCTACTCGGAGGTGGGAGAGGACGGGGGAGGAGCGGTCGATTCCATCTGCAAGTTTTGTTGGAGATGTGAATTCTGAGTTTTTTGGGAGAACGGAGTATCATTGAATTGCTTCCTATTTAGTGAGTGAACAAGGCCCGCTGAAACCTATCGCACTCTATCCCAATTCCTAGCGAGAGGTGGGAGAGGACGGGGGAGGAGCGGTGGACTCCATCTGAATTTGTAGGGTGAGATTATTGATTGCTCGAAGCGGACAAGATGTTATTGGATCTTCTAAAGCTTGGCAAGCTATGAGCGCGCGCTGAAACGTATGTTACATTCGATCCTAGTTCACAGTCAGAGTTCGATTCCATCTAGAATTGACTTGTTCTTGACGGTCGTAAATGTGAATTGTGAGATTTTTTGGTTTCGTAGTGAACGGAGTAGTATTGAATTGCTTCACATTCACTGGGTGATCGAGGTGCTATGTGCTGTATACAATTTCCAAAGGCCAGCACTAATGAGTCTTGTCCTAAATCAAGCAAGGAGTTCTCACCAGCTTCCTCCTCCTCTCAGCCTCCTCCTTGCGTTGCTTCTTCAGACCGAGTCCCTTTCGCTTTTTCGTTGTAGTCTCGACAGTACTGAAATGTCTGAGTTTCGTTTCATTTCGAAATGGTAGTGCGATATGTTTCACTCAGATCTCTAAAGAAGAAAGGAATGGGATGCGATGATTCGGAACTATCGCTCCTTTTACAATAATTTATCTCCATTGATCTTTCGCTGATCAGACATTGTGAGATTAAAGAAGGAGTAAAGTCACTTTTTTGACCGCTATTCTGACATCATAGCTGAATAAAACCCATTCATCCTCGTACGTTCCCGCTAATTATAAGCAATAAGCTCATTAATTAGCCGCGGTAGGCGCATTTTAGTTTTCTACAGGGCACAGGGACTTCAAGATGCGCGGTGCAAAATTCAAATTCTGGCTCGTTGCCAATNCGTAGAAGGCTGAAGTTTCGCAGAGGGATGAAGTGGTACTTCTGAACTTTCTGAAACCAGATTGTCGCGCGTCGAGAAGCGAATTCTCGTCCAGGTAGGAGACCAGCTCGTTAATAAGAATCTTTTCGAAAAGTTTCGAGGCTGTTACTGTGAGAGAAATAGGGCGGTGGTTCGAAATATCAGCATTTCCGGCCTTTTTGGGAATGGGTTTGACGTGGGCAATTTTCCACTGCGAGGGGGAGGTGCCTGAGGTAAGGGAAATATTGAAAATGATGGTAAGGGGCGTCGCAATAGAGAACTTGCACCTGGTATAAACCAAATTAGGAATTCGATCAGGAGAACCATTTACTTTAGGCACTAGTTGAGAAATAGCAGTTAGAACTTGCGCGATAGAAATGAAGGGAATATCAAACGAGGAAGGGGAGGGAGGTGGGAGAGGAAGAGCTGTGATCATGGGAGGTGTTTGAACTTTTGAAAAGAACTTAGAAAAGGCAGTTACCTTGTCTTTGTTAGTGAGGAGGATGTTTCCATTACTATCAACAATGCCAGGAAGTGAGGATGAGCTGGGCTTGAAACGGGATTTACAGTACTGAAAGAACAAGTTGGGATTGCATGAGTGCACCGCAAGGTTTTCACGCATGATTTCAAAATTTTTGAGGGCCTTGTTGAATCTAACTCGCAAAGAGTGTGTCAGGTCAGAGTTAGGGGCAGCGGCGTGAAGCTTTTCGAGTCTATCGTGCAAGATACCAAGGTATTTGGGATATCGAGAAGATTTGGAAAGTTTCAGTGGCACAAAAGCATCTAGTAAGGAGTTCAAGTAGTTACTGAAATAGTTGTACGCTTCGGTAGCGGTTTTATTGGAGAGAGCAATAGTCCAATCATGAGATGCAATTTGGCTATTGATCATATCCCAGTTAGCGAAACGGAAGTTTCTCATAGGCGAAATACGGGGAGTTTTTGGAGTTTCAAGAGAAACAGTTAGGGTAATACCTACATGGTCAGAAAGAGGGATATCAGGTTTCACAGATTGAACAATAGGAGAATTGCATAAAAGCAAATCGAGAATATTTTTCCCTCTAGTAGGAAAGTTTATAAATTGGTTAAATGACTTAGTGGTAATGAAATCAAGGAAAGGCGTAACAGATGAAACAGGGGAAGAGTATGCGTACCAATCAATTGAAGGATAATTGAAATCCCCAATGAGAAGGGACGGGTGGGAGCAGGCAGTAACCTGGTTCAAATAATCGATGAAAAAACTTGTAGCTGAAATTTGGGCATTAGGGGCGCGATAGACAGTAACAATTCGGATGCAACTATGTGATTGAGAAGAGGAGGGGGAGTAAATGTCAATAGCGACGCACTCATAGCCAGGGACGATAAGTGACGAAATGAAAACAGGAAGAAGGTTATAATGCGCATAGATAAGAACACCTCCACCTCTAGAATCCGCTCGATCAGCTCGAAAGACAAAGTAGTCAGGCATTCCTCTCAACAAAAACGCATCGCAGTCCGCATTATCAAGCCAAGTCTCAGTAAGCGCAAAAATGCCAAATTTTCTAAAGTTGATCAGAAAGGATATGGTATCGATTACGTTCCTAACGCTCCGACAGTTTGCAAAATAGATGGAAATGATTTGACTAGAGGGGGGACCGTTAGGGGAGGGGACACAATTCAAAGTGGGGTTTGCCGGATGGGGGATACTCACTGAACCGCCACACAAATCCTATTGAAGCTTTGGTGCCCGTTGATCCGTCGCCGTTGTACCACCTGAGGAAACAGAAGAAGGAGGGGAATGCGTGGGAGCGGGATCTTCCTTCTTACGCATAGTGACATTGTTTTCATTAGTGGGCTTGACAGTAATTGGCTTCACAGGGATAGTTGTAGAGGGTTCAGAAGTGAGGGCCACGGAATTGGATCAATTCACAATCGCGAACTCCAAATTTGAGGCAATCAGCTTCCACGTTTCTTTTTCTTGCTTCGTCACGGGCAATCCTTTCCTGTTCTAACTCCGAAGGCATTAGATCACGACGAATATACATAGAGGGTTCGAAAGATTCAGGGCGACCGACGGTGCGTATGCCATGCAAGAGCTTGTCACGAAGGTTAGACGAGGGCAGGGAATACTTCACGATACGCCGACCGGGTTTCATATTCTCGGGGAATCTCCTGTGAGTGATAGATCCGGCGGTATACGCGTCCTTGAGATCTTTGTCGTGAGTTGCTTCGATTATCTCCTTGAGGATAGCTTCATCGTATTCTGCTGTCTCAGCAGGAGTAGACTTCTCGCTTGAACCAACGAGCACAGCACGTTGAGACTTGTCTCTGATCTTGTCGGATTCAGCCAAAGCTCGGACAATAGAGGCGTAAGTCACGTTGGTAGTGGTTGGGGAAGAGGGAGGGATTACGGTGGACGGGACGGGTACGGTAGATTGGGGGAGGGTCATGAGAGAATCGATCTTGGCATGGAGGGCCTTGACTAACTCCGTTAGGCTATCAACTGACTCTTGGGTCGCAAACTGCGGCGGCGAGGGAGACGTGGTAGACATAGAAGAGAGAGGAAAGTGAGAGTCAACCACTCACGACGAAGAATGAACACGGGAATGATCATCATCATTCCCGTGTCTTCATCAGCTCATCAAAGGTCTTGAAATGACAGTCTTTCATCATACTCTTACACAGTCCCGGTCACTCTCTCTTTCTATCTGGCGCACCTGAAAATAATTCGTTCTATGATGAACCGTTGTGAGAATAGGTAAACTATTTCACTTACGTGCATCAAAATACTTCTCCCGCAACTTTAGAAGCAAGAAAAGTGCCTTCCGTATTATTGTTTTCATCCGGAATTTGTTCTAAAAATAATTAGAATTAAGACCAATGTGAACACAGTGTCAAGGTACAGTCAAAACGGTGAATTAGAAACATACTAATTTATCGTTGCCATTTCCTATCATTCTTCCCTTCATTTTCGATGCAGCGAATAATAGTCTCGGAGTGTAGATCCGGGAAACTGAAATGTGAATTATGTTCACGATTGTCGCCACAAGCCACCAAAATATGCGGGTGAAAAAAAGCAAAGATGATTGTTGAGGAGAGCTCTGATTCGACTGACCAGAAGGACAAACTGTTTACACCGTGATTTGAGAGACAGTGATTGAAGAGGAGGGCGGAAGGAGCAGGGAGAAAAGTTGAATAATTTTACACTTGCAAAGATCGACAGAAGTACTGCAATCACTCCTTCAGTTTCCTTTCTGCTTGAGCTGTCGTCAATGATTGCTGTTTTCATTTTTTTACATTGAATCTTCTGTAATTCAGTTCTCCGATCTACACTCGGAAATTTGTTGGCTCTGCCAAGTAACTCTATGCTGAACTGAAAGTAAGTAACGAATATTTCAAATCTATGAAATTCACTCAAATATCTGTGATAATCACAATTCGTCTCAGAGTGCATCTTCACTCTGTTTTCTCTCAAAAATGAGAAGGAGAAATCCCAACCAATTTTCAACCGTGAAAATCGGTTCATATCGAAATGCATGGGAAGGTTGGTTCATCTCTAATAAATTTCTTCAATGCTGGCATCGCTCAGATGATCACAGCAAAACCGTGAAATGGGACGTGAGAGTTGCAGTGATTAGAGCGGCAATAGCGATCGTTTTAGTTTGGCATCGTTACCTGTGTCCTATTATATATATTTTATCTACGCTCATGGGCGCAACGAGATACAGTATTAATTTATATGTGAAGAAATCATTACAGTTGACTCTTATCTAACGATGGAAAGGAGAGGATAGTTATACGATAGGAGGGAGAGGGAAGAGAGATAAAATTAAGAAGATCTGATGTCCTATATTGTTTGTTTTGCTCACAATCCAACTTCTGGAAGAGTCGTTGACTTGTTGAGTACATTAGTCATTCACTTCTGAAATCTGCATACTCTGTACTAAGGATGAGCACATTTTCAATACCCACAACTCGAACAAGGTGTTTTATTCCTTGAACATGCCGAAATTGTTGGATAAAGATATGTTATGCTTGCCTGATTCTAATCGTTTTATGATCATTAGAAACGAAGGAAATAGAGATCGTAAATGGAATTCTTACATTGAATCCATCCAATTGTCTCTCAAATCTGAATGATCTCTAGCCAGTAAGACTGGAAGAGAGGCACTCATCGCATAGAAAAGCGATCTATCTGGCGGATTAGAGAGCATATGGAAACGAACGACGAAACGCTTAAAGAGAACGATAGAATAAAAGCGAAGATCCGACACAACTCCGTAAAGTAAATGATAAACCACGGTTTTCGGTTGTTTCATTTAGGCCATCCAGGTCGCAGAGATTCTGCGGATGTGAGGTGAATGAGGGGAGCGATGGATTACTCTCTTTGCATGAATCTCTCCAAAAAATCACGTCTCCTTGCTTACTCCATTCTATCCTCCTCTCCATTCTTCCCTCATTCCCATGCATTTCCTTCGCAGGGAGCGGTCGGCCGACCGAATTCGAGCTGAGGTGAGCGTGATTTTCCTCTATTTCAAGCCTCCTAAATATTGTTTTATAAATTTGATAATGTTGTCGCTATCTAATTTCAGCATGAAATCATTGCGCGTGAAGAATTCTTGGCAGAAATACGCATGAATGCGCGAAGACATATCACTGATGAGGAAATTTACAGAATAGCGGAAGAACATGCTACAAGAGTAAGCAACCATTCTGATCCGCTAATTCTCTAGGAAGGCCTCTAGGATACTGCTTGTGCCCCCCCCCCTCAATTTACGGAGAAATAAAAGTAGGCACTCATAGAAAAGATATTCCTTTTGATATTTCTGTGGGAACAACGAACCTCCGGACGTTTGGCAATTCCCCGAGAATTTTTACCGAGATATTTCAAGGTTTCTGTATGAACGCCTTGTGCGAATAATATTAGCGACATTTTAAAAAGTTGCATTCAGGCCCACGATCAAATCAACAATCGCCGTCGACTGAACTGGACGCTCATTCCCTACTTCATCCTCGCTTTCCCTCTCACGTACTACGAGTGCTCATCGCTGCTCGGATACTTCCAGTGGCTACCGGTGAGGTTTTGGCACTTGGGGAGTTCCCCGGTTGAATGGATGTGTTTCACTGATAGATAGATTGCCTAACGTGCGGTTGGAGGTCGTTCAGTGATGGCGGATAGGCATGCTTCCGTTAAACTCCGCAATTACCGAGCAAACCGATACTTTCCAGATCCAATGCGCTTGCTACTCCGCTGTCTTCATCTTTGTCTGCTTCGGCATTCCGTGCGTTCGACTGACGCTCAATGACTGGTGTGTAGGATGGATTGGGTGGAATGGACCCGTTCTCGCCTACTATTTCATCTTCGATTTGATCTACGCTTCGAAGGTTAACCGGGTGGGTTGTTGTTGTTGTTGTTGTTGCTCAAATGCTGAATTCGCTCAGGTATTGCCGTCCCAGCAATATCTCGTGTTCATCATCCTCTTCATTGTGGTAAGTAGACTGGTTTGCTCTCTCAAGCACTCATTTCTACTTAGAGATGACTATAGTAATCAGAAAATGGAGTTTTTCAGCTCCGCAGCGTCATTTACGCGCTCAGTGGTCCATCTTTTCGAATCATCTGGGCATTCCTTCTCCGCTACAACCAAGAGATCGATGAATATTATGATGCGCTGGCGGCCCGGAATAAGAAGAGACGTTGAGGTGAGTTTCCGAGATAAAGTAACTACTAGACGGTATGCTGAGGTGTGGAATGAATTGTTTGGAATAGAATACACTTTTGAAAATCCATGAGCCAAAAAACGAAGAAGCGCCTCATTTTTGTACAGTAGATCATTTCGGCAAAACGTCAGTTTTGTTTTTGAAATATCATAGCAGCAAAAAGAGAGAGCTTGAGTTCTTCCAGTTGTCTGAACCAACACATTTTTTTATAAAGTGAATTTCAGATTTCGCAGCCACTTCGCGAGCGATGATATTCCTCATTGATATTCACAAATCGCAAGGATTTCCGTATATTCATGCTGATTCTTACAACTTATGATCTGATAAAATATTTCGGTGTGAATTTTAGAAGGACTGATATGCTGTTAAAAACGAAGGAAGAAGGGAACAACGACTGTAATATGTGACATGAATCATTGAATGGTTGATGAAACGACTTGTCTTTTCAGAATGATCTCTATTCGGATAGACGATTCATTGCGAAAGTGATCGAATGCTCTCTCACTCTGACTAATCAATTAGATATCACATGGAGGGGAGAGAAACAACATACGGCAGAGAAACAGAGAAATGGAAGATGGTTTCCATTTTTTTAATGTCCTTCTCTCTCCACTTCATCCTTCTCCATTCGTTTCTCCCTCCCTCGCTATTGGCTGTTTCCATTCCACTTCTTTAGCCATTTCACTATGCCAAGAATTTGCAAAATTCCTTCCAGTTTCTCCGATCTACATTCGGAGTGGGCATTCTCTTGGCAACATCATTTCGATATTCGAACTGCTGAATCTTGCATATGCAATCTCGAGTGCGTGAGGTGGTTCTCAATGGGAGAAGTTCGCGAACTCCCGTACTAAATCATTGATTATAGGCATCTGCGTAACGTTTCTCTTCATTGTCACGATGACTCGGTCATTTGTGAGTTTTACAGACTACAACACGCCTTTTCTTTTTTTTTCTTTTTGACCATCCGTTCAGAGCGCATTGACGGTCCGTTTTTAAAATTGCAAGCTATTTCTTCCACTACCGAACAAGTCATTGACATTTTCATCTTCCCAACAGTCAAGGGTTTCGGATGCTCTCTAGTGATCGAGTTCATGTGCACTTCCACGTCTCATTTCTTGTTGATAAATGATTGTATGATTGAGAAACTTTGCAAAGTGCTTTAGACGAAAGGACGAGCTTGTACAATACATTGAACTACTTTCGGCATGATTCTTTGATCTCCAACGAACACTTTTTCCTCTCTCCTGTACCTTTTTCTCAATTCTCTGTGTCATCTGGCAGAGCAAAACCATCTCTTTGATATCCCTATTCCACTATAGCGGTTTGCGAGCCGTTGATTCCTTGGGTCTTTGGTACTCTAAGTGCGACAGTGTTTCCATGGCGGTTGATTGTGTCGATTTCGTTTCATCCTGATGCTTGCTCATAAAAACCCCTTTTTCAGAACCTCCGATCTACATTCGGAGGGTCGTCTTCTTGACAAATTACTGAATTATAAAAATATGTAGAGGTGAGTCGTTCAGAACAAAGAGAGTACTTTCAGTGCGCTTTCGCATCTGTTAACCAATACTTCCTATTTGAGGTTCGAGAACGAATTTACATTGAGAAAACGTGCGAGAAGTCCACCAAGTAGAAACTGAGATTCATATCGACGACTAAGAACAACGGAAGATTGTTCAGCATGGTTGGTATATAAAGTATTATGATATGACTGAGAAATTATTTTACAGGCTTTTGCGTCTTTATTCGAGAAAACAAGTGATGATTCATTCTTCAGGATGCAGATTTCATTAGCCAGGAAGAAAGAACCGTCGATTTGCGTCTCTGAATAGACGATACGTTCATAGTTGTCGAAAATTGAACAAATCGTGATGTTGAGCGTGCTTTTGTAGAAGACAGTGAACAACTAACACTCAGTATTGATCATCGCAAAACGAAATAATGATTTATTAGGGGAGACATGATGTACAACGAAAGCAGGGACGACTCGAGACATTCGATAAATGAGTGGAGAGGGTGGTTCAACTAGTGGGTGGATTATGGATTTTTTGGGTCCGTCCATCAAGCAGAAATCATTGTTGGTATTCGACCACTTCCACGGCTTTACCAACGATTGCGGAGCCAAGTCATTGTTATTCTCGTCTGGTTTGGTCTGAACAATGCTACTAAATTAACCGTATTTACAGAAATTTACCGTTGTATACATTGTTGGCTTGCCCGAACTCCTCAAATTCTTAGTCAGAAATTTTCTCAGAGTGTAGATCCAAGATACTGAAATGCTGAGCATATTAGTGATTTGAAATCCACCACTAGCCAACAAATTGAATATGAGATGGAGGAAATGAAGGAATGAGCGATTGTGAGCACTCTGATACGACCGAAGAGAAGGATGACCGGTTTACAGCGCAGCTTGAGAAACATCGGTAGGAGGAGAAAGATGAAGAAACGATGCAGGATTTGGAGAAGAAAGGATGATTCACTGTACACTTGGGAAGAATAGACGAGAATATCTCACTGTATAGTTCTTCCTATATAAGCAATTTCCCTAGGTAATTTTTCTCAAATTTCACAGCTTCTAATCTTGTATTTCGAGTGGTATTTTCCAGCTTCATTTCTCACTTTTGCCGTATCATCCTTCACGCCACTCGATAAGCCCGCCTCTTGTACTGAGAAGCGTGTTCAAAATCCAACAAATAATTATTTTAACTTTACAATTGATACACTAGCCGCCAAAATTATATGATATTGCGTTTTTCGGTCATAAGTTCTTTGAAACTCAAGCAATCTTCACCAAATTTGGACCATACGAGTATTTCATGATCGCGAACATGCCGATCAATTACATTTTGTAAACTTCGAAGTGGAAGGTAGGTCACTGGGAATCGTGCGTTTTGAAGAAAATATGATTTTCTGTAAACATCCATGGATTGTATTCTTTTTGAACCGTTAGAGCATATTCTCATGATTGCACAAAAGAGCAACCATGGAGTTACACAACGCGTATTTTACCCAAATTTTAGGTTCATTTACGGCTGAGTTAAATGATGACGAAATATCTCATAATTTTCAAGTTCTGAACCCTTAACTTTCTTCGTAGAGGCGCTGTTGAGTTCAAACTGGTGTCATATCATCGGGTGAATGTCCGTGAGCTTTGATGAAGATTTGGGACAGGTAGCTCAGCTGATCGTGGAGATCATCATTTTGAGTATGTGGTTTTGTGAAGAGCGGTAGTTTCCGTAAAGATTTTTTCCGAGGGTTGCCCGATCACAGGGAGACTCCTCAATACATGCTTCAACTTCCTGCGGAATATGGATGACCTAGCTCGAACGATAACTGAGATGCGGGATGAAGAACTGCTATAAAAATGAAGAAAATTGACAATTTTTTGTCGAAAACATGATTTTACCTCCAAAATGAACATATTTGAAGTGCCTCAACTTTCTACGCTGGGTTGCAAATTGTGTCAAATTTCACATGGCGCTCCTGTAAGCATTGGAGAGTTTCCTTGTGATCGGGCAACCCCCGGAAAAAATCTTTACGGAAACTACCGTTCTTCACAAAACCACATTCTGAAAATGACGATCTCCACGATCAGCTGAGCTACCTGTCCCAAATCATCATCAAAGCTCACGGACATTCATCCGATGATATGACATCAGTTTGAACTCAACAGTGCCTCTACGAAGAAAGTTAAGGGTTCAGAAGTTGAAAATTATGAGATATTTCGTCATCATTTAACTCAGCCGTAAATGATCCTAAAATTTGGGGAAAATACGCGTTGTGTAGCTCCATGGTTGCTCTTTTGTGCAATCATGAGAAAATGCTCTAACGGTTCAATAAGAATACAATCCATGGATGTTTACAGAAAATCATATTTTCTTCAAAACACACGATTCCCAGTGACCTACCTTCCACTTCGAAGTTTACAAAATGTGACTGATCGGCATGTTCGCGATCATGAAATACTCGTATGGTCCAAATTTGGTGAAGATTGCTTGAATTTCAAAGAACTTATGGCCGAAAAACGCAATATCATATAGTTTTGGCGGCTAGTGTACCACTCGGAAATTCGTCCTATTCTTAGTCCATGAAGAACATTTTATCTTCTACAATGCGCGACATCACGAAATTAGATAATATGCAATATCTCATTTGCTTTTTCTGCCAGATTGCTTTTGTCTCGCGAGACACCGCTTCCTGTTATCACCGTCACGACTTCATTCGTCGTTCAGAGTTAAATCAGCCGTCGAGAGCGCCTGAAATATTTTTTTTGCATTAGGGATTGAGTTTATTTCTAAATCATCTAATCTGTGAATACGTTTTTAGAGAAAAGTGAAGAAGAGCTTACCAGACAATCCATTGCAACAGTTATTCCTGCATCGAAACGAGGATATCAATCGGAGTGTAGGTCCGAGAAGCTAGAATGGGGAAAGTATTCATTGGGAAAAAGTCAAAGAGCAAGATGAAATATTGATGACACACTGATACAGCAGAGGCGAATGAACGGATTACAACGAAAAATAAGAGGCAAAGAGAAATCTGATTGATGGATGGAGGAATGCTTCAAGTGTAATCATCACTTCCCCTTTTCCATTTAATTTCAGAGCTGACTATATTTCACTTCCCTTTTTCCATTTAATTTCAGAGCTGACTATATTTCACTTCCCTTTTTCCATTTAATTTCAGAGCTGACTATATTTCACTTCCCCTTTTCCATTTAATTTCAGAGCTGACTATATTGTGTCGTGTACTGCATCTGCCTCATTTGTGATCGATCATCGATACTTAGTTTAAAGTTTTCAACTAAATTATGAAATTATTCTTCGGTATTCCCGACCTACACGCGGGAACGTCTACTGGCACAAAGAGCAAAAGTTGTTTAATGAACTCTTCTGCAGTAAGGTATTTTACTTCGGTTAGGTACTTTTAGGTACTTCGGTTTTTTTAAAACCAATTTCGTACATGTAAAACAATGTCCTTCTTTCAGGTCTTCCGCCCTCTTTGAACTGTTCGAGGTGGTAATTCGGGCGGTTGGAATGGAAGATTTAAAGAAGGAGTAAAGTCACTTTTTTGACCGCTATTCTGACATCATAGCTGAATAAAACCCATTCATCCTCGTACGTTCCCGCTAATTATAAGCAATAAGCTCATTAATTAGCCGCGGTAGGCGCATTTTAGTTTTCTACAGGGCACAGGGACTTCAAGATGCGCGGTGCAAAATTCAAATTCTGGCTCGTTGCCAAT
>LS518949.1:371898-399592 GCA_900490845.1 Pristionchus japonicus
ACGGCTGCTATGGTGGTCTGCGAGCATAACGGGAATAAAAACGAACATGAAAACACGTCAAAACAGTGAGAACACAAAGGGAAAACAAAGCAAATGCCGAAAGCCGGAAAGCCAAAAATTGGCAACGTTCCAGACCGTAACTTTTCTTGCTAGCACAGGGACTTTGCGCGCCCGAAAATGGTTTTACTCCTTCTTTAAGATAGATCCTCACGTCTCATAATCTCCCTCCTCCACATCTTCATCAGTTCCCTCCACCTTCTGCTCCGGGAACCGAGCCATGATCGGGGTGACGTGGATGGCTGAAGAGGCTCGATTGATACCGTACTCACTCCCTTTCGTGATCTTACACCCCTTTAATGAAGAGTATCGAGTAATGCCGTAGTCATCGTAGGCCTACAGCAACGTAAAGCATTTTTGCAACATGAATTTGAATTCAAAAGTACACCGAAACTTCATTAGTTGGAATAATTCAACTCTTTGAAGAGCGAGTGGTGTAACTCAAGTGATATGTCTTGATGAATTCCACTATTCATCATTAAAGCGAACTGATTCGTGATCGTCTAGTCAGTTTCGTACTGTGATTACTGTATTACTACCGTCATCCCACCGTACCCTTCATCTCCTCCGCAGCCTCGGCCAAATCTCTATCCAGCAGATGAATAGTCTCCGTCCGACTCCGGATCGTCTTCATTCGTACCGTAACCTCCGAGTCCGAGGGCAGATCGTCAGTCTTCGATTGCAAAGGGTTACGGTAGGTTACGGTAATCGATCGATACCTTCGTGGTTGTGACCATAGTCGAGATGGGCGGGGCGTTGGCGGCCATGGGCACAGCGTAAGTTGGGTATGGTAACTGAAAATCGATTGGTACCGTTGCTCTACCGTAAACGTAAGATTATCGATCGATACCATGGCTCGATCGTGCTGGGACCGAGGGCCGGCGATCGCTTCCGGTAGAGGCGGAGATCGATTGTGCACGTGGTTCCTGATGGAGGCTTGAGCCCTGAGACGATTGCCCGAGACGGATCTGTGGAGATACGGTAGAGTACGGTAGGATAGCGGATCGAGAAGTGACTAAATTACCGTTTCAGTCGAATCGGAGCAGCGTGCAGGGGAATGGTGATGTAGTCGTGCAGAGTGTGCTGGAAAGTTGAATTATCATTATTTAGTTTTTGAATGAACCGGCGGAGAGTAATCAAATAAGGGGAAGATCTGGAAGTAATAGCTCTCCTGTGAAACGTATTCCATGCTCAAGGAACTTTGCACGTTTCACAATTCTGATCTTTCTCCAAATCACCTGAGGCAGGCCCCTCTTTCACTTCAACGACAGTTAGAAGAGTGACTTTTCATTATTTTTCATCATATTTCTCAATCTTTCTGATCTTTGATCGCTCCCTTGAAGAGCCCATACCTGATTGTGAGATAAGTCCCTCTTCCTCTTCAGCGACAGTAGAAGAGTGTCGTTGAAGGAGTGCGCGACGCAGCCAACGTTGAGGGATTCGTATTCTGGAATGTTGATTATCTGACTTTCTCCATTTCACACACTCTCTCGCCCTGTTTGATCAGCTAGTCTTATTGAAAGAATGAGATTGCTCGAAATTTCGAACTGATGACGCGCTCTAACCATTCTAGATAACGTAGACGCCTTTGAGCGAATATCTAGTTTTGCTATTATTTCAGACAGCGATGTGATATTTCTAGTTCTAGTCCGTTATTTTTTAGTTGTTCAAAAACATTCCTCAAGCACTGCACTTTGAGTGAGCATCGAGAGAATACCACCCTCTGAAACCTAATTCTTCCCTTCGAATGTGTTGGGGATTCCAGATTTGAAGAAGCAGCAATCTGGATTGTTCCAAGAAAGCAAAATTTCTCTCCTACAAAAGAAAAGAGCTGTGGTGGGTGGTAATGGCTATTGTTCCTATTGTAGCACCAGCGATCCCGGCTATTTTGCGCTTCAGTCTTGCTGGGAAAACAAATGGCTCGAGGAAATGTAGGATAGTAGCCGTGATGAAGCGTGGTCTTTCCTTGTGAGGGTACAGTAATCAACATTAACGTAATCCTGATAAGGAGGATTGATTGATTGAATAGTGAGATGCTCTCCCGCATGCTCTATAATTGACAGCCGACGCTTGGAACTAGAGCAGGACTTGACATGAGTGCCAACATGGCCGCGTGGCGCAATGGATAACGCGTCTGCCTACGGAGCAGAAGATTGTAGGTTCGATCCCTACCGTGGTCGCAACTTTTTGCCACTTTTTTCCTTTTGTAAATCGATGAGTAAGTCTAACCTCTCGCCAGCCACAGCACCACCAGCGAGGTCTTGATGAAGAGTACGGTAGTGAGAAGGAGCCAGACTGGGCAGCCGCGGTAGGAGGCGGATCGACTGGAGTAGTTATTATTTATTGATGTTCCATCACCTAGCAGTACCAAGAGATCATTCCTTGTGACCAAGACTACGGGAGGTCGTGTGGATCAAAGATCAAGGATCAACTCTTACGCATGCTTCTCCCTCAGTATCGCTCCCGCCCTGATGTCTCTAACGTCCTATCATTGTCTGCGACGGAGATCAAAGATCAAGAATCAGAGATCAAAGATCAACTCTTACGCATGCTTTTCCCTCAGAATCGCTCCTGCTCGAATGTCGATGAATGACTGCTTGGCGCCGATGGGCGTGGTGGAGAGCGTCATCCTGGAATGGAGGGAGAGATTTATCTTGATTATACGGACTAACGCGCATTAGTTATACTGTTAAAGCGTTGCTAGAAGGATTAAGAGAGCGTCATCCTGGAGTAATGGAGATTAATCAGACGCAATTGGAAAGGTTGTCATCTAGGTTGCTATTGGAGCAAAACTAGGTTGCAGGACGATGAAATAGAGAGACTGCTAGAGAGAGGAAAGTAGAATGAAGTGATACAATCACCAAAATTCCAAAAATACTCATCAGGGAATCCTAATTATTATTTCAAGTACCGTTTGCAAAGTACTGATGTAGAAGTGAGAAAAGTAAGAATCGCAGTTGTCAATATTGAGAGGTTTTATTGACTTCTGTATTGGATTCCTAACGATCAATCACGTGACGATAAGGATATGAGATATTCATGAAACATTAATTGGGTATCAGAATAACTAGATAGGCCATTTTGAAGTTCAAGGTGGATCGTCCAACGATTGCTAAAGTTGTTGTCAAGACTTGAGAAGAAGTTGAATGAAAACCCAACCAACTGAGGACCCCTAACATTTTGTCATAGGCCTGATAGAGCTAAAAAGCGGATTCAGCCTGGAAGAAAATGCGCAGGCAAACAATAGGTGGCAGCGGCGAAATTTGACACTCACTCTCAAATTCGGGTGTGGATCTAGTAAGAGAAGCAAGAATAATTGTATGCGTCTCTCAAATTCACGTGCTCTCTCGTTTTCTCTGACTGGCGAGAGAGCATGCGAAATGAAGAGAGCGCTCATTGACGAGAGAGCACGGAGAATTGAGAGAGCGCTGACCGGAAGTAGGAAAATAAACCGATTTGCATATTTTTGTAGTGGACAGAAGGAGAAGCGAGAGACAGTAAGGGTCTGTCTCTCTCAATTTCACGTGCTCTCTCGCTCAGAGAGGCGAGAGTGCGTGGCAAGTTGAGAGAGCGAGACCGTTAGCAAGAGATGTTGTGGTAGGTAGAAATAACATCATGGGAAAAGCTAATGCTAGCGGTCTGTGTCTCTCCAATTTAGCTACTATCTCGATAGGTAGAAGGAATGAGAGAGCAGGGGAAATGAAGAGAGCGAGAGTATTGGTCAAAGAAAGGAAGGAAGAATGGGAGTTGTATCGTAAGGCTACTACTGTTCTACTTAGCTTGCAAGAATGAAGGCATGAATCAAGAGGTTTTTAATGTGAAACACGTTAGAGCCAAAAATCAATCTAACAACAGCTCATCAAGAGATGATAGCGTTCTGAAGCATAACATCACTTGAGGTTTTGTTTCGAAAAGAAAGGGTTGAGGCTGTAACGTAAGATTACTTCAATTCGAATAAGACGGAAGGAAGAATTCATTAGTGTATTGTTGAAGCATTGGTTCTATTTTCAACGAGAGGCGAAAGAAAATCAGTCGTGCAGTAAACTGTCAAGTTAAGAAATACCTCTGAAGCATAACTCATTCCGAGATTTACGTTCAGAGGGAGAGATTTGGGAGTAACTGGCGTGATACTCGCTAGTGTGCGATAAATGACTAAGAGTGAGGTTACGATATTCTTCGATAGATCAAAGATCAAGTCATAGTTACAGGTGGGTCGTACATGAAGAGTGGGTTCTCGAATTTTCGTTCATCAGTTTCTCTAGATTAGGCAACTCTCTGAAACACAACAATAGGGCCGATAGGAAAGCCGATAGGAGCCCTGAGCCCGATAGGAAAGGAAGATCATTTGTTGTTGTTTATTAGTCGGGAGGGGTTTCTCCATCAATCGCTTATTTAGATAAGACGTTCCTTTGAAACATAGCTATAGGGAAGTGCTCAAACATATTGCGTCAGCGCCCAAGACAGGAAGAAGGAGAAGGAAACTGAGGGTCGAACCGCGAAGGTTTGAACTGCGGATAGAGACAATGGAAAACGAGGAGCTGGGCTCGCTGCTCTCTCAATATTGTGTACTCTCTCGCTTGCTCTAACCGACGAGAGAACATGCAAAAGTGAGAGACCGAGAACATAACTCAGGCACGACAATGGAAAAAAGAGGGATGGCCCTCGGGGGAAAATCATAAGTGATGCGACTGCTCTGGTTTCTTCCTACCAGTGGTATACCAGTTACAGGGGGCGGAGTTTTGGCGTACCAGTGGTATACCAGTGTATCTACCAGTTGTTTATCAGTTGAAAAGTTACCAGTTGTAAACCAGTTGGAGCTAGAGAACCGAGGGGGCGGAGTTGTGATTTACCAGTGGTAAACCAGTATAGTTACCAGTAGTGAACCAGTTCCAGGTTACCAGTGGTATGCAACTGGTTTACCACTGGTATTTGAGTGGGACTCTTACCCGGCGTGTCTAGAGACAACTCTGCCTACAAGGTCCCTTCCCACACCCCCCTCATCAAGCTCCAGCTCTCGTGTGCACGCCGTATAGTACGAATTTTACGATTTCACTCGAGATCGTTTTTGAATGTGACTAACCTCAGGTGGACGTTCCATATGAGACCCGGTTACTGTATGAGGCCAACTCATGCTATCAATCGATATGACCCACCTAACCTCTTATTTCGCTTTTGCTAACCCTTTCCCGTACCAGTGGTAAACCAGTGCGTTTACCAGTGGTATACCAGTATAGTTACCAGTTGTATTTCAACCCGCCCACAACTGGTAACTATACTGGTTTACCACTGGTAGGAAGAAACCAGAGTGGGGGCAGGGGTTGACTCTCTCGATTCCCTGTACTCTCTAGGTCAGAGCGACGAGAGAGTGTGCGAAAGTGAGAGAGCAGCCCTTTCCTCAGAATTTCACGCTCTGAGACATGTCTCCAATGGAGTGAACTGCCGAGTGTTTTGGAGTTGTGGGGATATTAGAATTTCGAAAATACGCATCGAAGAAGAGCAAAATGAGCGCCTCAGGGCATGTGGTGCAGCAAAAAAGCGAGCAAATGAATTCCGGTGGGCGATGAAAGATTGGAATGGAGCAGAGTTCGAAATACGAGTAGACGTCTCGTCATTTCGCACACTCTCTCGCTTCTCAGGCCGCAGAGAAAGTACTCGAAATGAAGGGTAGAACCAAGATTTTGAATGAACGAAGGGCCTTTTGAAATTGAGAAAGGGGACTCGTTGAATACTGAAGGAAACGCTCTGAACGATCAACGAACCTCGGAAAACTCGAGAGTTTGGAGGGTTCAAGGGCGTAGAAATAGCTTAGAAATATACGAGACTCGGCAAGGAACAAAGGACTCTGCAGAAACACAAAGAAGAGACTTCCAAAATCGGCGAATCTCCGAATTCGGGGAAGAAAAGTGCAGAAAAAGTAGGAATGAATGTGTTCGCGGAATGGAAGAAGTTGGTCAGAGAAGGCGAGAGAGCAGGGGAAATGGAGAGAGACAGAGAGCGGAGAAACAGAAGACAGTGATGGATTGTGTAGGGAAAGTAGGGAGGGGAGGAAAAGTTGAGGGTGGAAAAGGACTGAGGTTGTCTAATACTGGAATTTTTGAGTCTTGATGCATCATTCTTGAAAGGAATTGTCATAGGGCTCCTGGGCTATTATGATTGTTCTGTTTGCGGTTTGGGAAATGAATGAATTGGTGAAATAAGGATAATTCGAGGGTGGAAAAGGACTGAGATTAGCCCCGATACAAAATGCTGCATTTGGAGGGGAGTTAGGCTGTAGGTTGGACTATTCTTAGATGGGAAAAGAACTGTGAGGTACATGTCAGGAGTAGAGGGTTTTGTATCCAGTTGGGGTTGGGTTGATGCAGAGCTAGATGAAGCGTAGATCTAGCTAAAAATGCCTAAATATTGAAGAACGGCGGTAAGAGAGATTCGAGATACAACTACTGGGAGACTGGGGAGAGCCGTTTGCATGCCTGGCACGAATCTCAGCGTTTTCTGCAATGGGAACGGGTGTTACTCGCTTTTTGGGTAAGCAGGGGAAAGAATGTTACGCAAAACCTTCCAATCTCGATAGATCGTATGGCAAATGAACCAGGGACCTCTAGAAAAGGTGGTACATGCCTGGTGGCTACTGAAGCCATAGCTGCCAAAGAGTGATTCCTCAATAGACGGAGAAAGTTCATCTTGCAAGGGTTTCTCACTATACTCCACCCTCTAATTCAATCAAAAACGGAGAGTGAGGCATTCCTATAGGAAGTTATGAGCCATATCGTATGGCGCTCCCGCACATTCCCGGGCAATGTATTGAACAGGAATGAGTCTCACCCATTCCATAAACTAGCAGGAGTACCAAAGTTTTTAGTAAAATTTATTCCATAGTCCACTGATAAAGTAGCCTCACTGAACGATAAAAGAAAGAACACAGGCGCGCTACAATCATGAGGGAAAGCAGATGGTAAAGCGACTGTGAATGCTCAAGGAAAAGCACTCTCTCAATATTACACGCTCTCCCGCCTTCTCTGGCCTAAACAAAGCATAAACGAGGCGCAAAACAAGCATGAAAACACTCAGAACAAGCGGTTTTCTCTAGTTCTCGGGGCGATGAGAGAGCGAGCTGATTAAGGAGAGCAGTTAGAGAAAGCTGAGGGTCTTCATTAGCCACTTATGATTGAATGAAAGGGACGATGAGTTAGAGTTGGTGTCTGACCAATGAAAGAATGTGCGCGAATGCATGTTCTTTACGGATTCGGAGATGCAATCTTGGATTTCCCGATTTCTCTAGTTTCGGATTCAAGCACGACAATAGAGATGAAAAATTCAATCAAAACACCAGGGAGATAGGAAGTTCAATGTTTGCGATTATTTCACGCGCTGAGAGGTTTCGCGGAATTGGGAGCTTATTGTTTGCGCATTGAATGCTTTGAGATGCGTTTCAACGGCAATCCAAATCTAACAACTATCGCTTTGAGTAGTGACCATCTCTATTTTATTCAAGACGAACAATAAAACAGACTGATTTCCTGAGAAAAACAATACAACGTCACGCTGAGAATAGCAAAATTCGCGATATGAACGTGAGATCGGGCAACTATTCTAGAAAATACTCTAAAATATTGGAAGCACAAGATGTTTTCCTCTCTCTCTCATGGTATCCCTAACATCTTCGCGCCTGACACACAACCAGGGGCAACCCGGGGCTTCTCTCTCACGCATTGATGATGGCATTGAAGTTATTTAACATGTTTAGAATGGAAATGATAGCCTAAGAAAAGAGACCGTAGATTTTGAAGCAGAATGGTATCCCTAACATCTTCGCGCCTAGGCGCCTGACACACAGCCAGGGGCAACCGGGGCTTCTTAGGAGGAGAGAAGAGGAGAAAGTTCGAGGACCATTGAGCAGAAAAGGGAAAGAACGAGCAACGAAATAGAAGGGTCTGTGCTCGATGCTGATTTTATTGGTGCCGAAGAGCAAATAGAATGTAGCACAGCGTTCTGACCCCCATTGTTCTCTCCAGAGAAGGGTTGAACAAAGGAATCAGTTTCCCGCCATGCAAATTATTCAAAATGAGCGGGGAGAGCGATCCCTCCTCTCCCTCGTCTTTGCAGTTCGATTCATGCAAATCGCTAACCCTTCTCTGTCGGGACAGAACCCTGTGGTAGGAACGCACAGAGAAGTTCGATGATCATTGTGTCCAAAGCGTTGGTATGGTTGTCAGCTGCCGAGAATATCCAACAGATGTGATAAAATTACAAACAACGACAACGTTAACTGGCCAAAGAGATCTCAGATCTCAGTTGTGAAGCAATACCAGCCAGCCCGTAGCAGTAATAAGGAAACGTAGAGATACCAGGTGCAAAAAGACGGAGTACGTAAATCTCGGAGTGATTAACGCGATAAGTTGGTTACTTCGAAGGCAGTACTAGGTCTTTGAAACCGCAGAATGGAAAATTCTGGGAGAAATGAAAGGTCTCGGCAGTGAAATTTGAGAGGAAGGTTTGGTTCCAGCGGTAGGTCCTCTCTGAGAGTGAGAGAAATGGTGTGAGAAGATCCTCAGTTTCCCTCCTCCTCTCGCTCCTCTCCTACCAAACACCAGAAAATCACAGAAAGGAAAGGTTCAGAGGAAACGCTAGTCTGATGGGGCGAAATCTGAGCAGCGATTCCAGGCGGTGGGTCTCACAAGTGAGTGAAATGGAGTGAGAAGATGCTTGGAGGGAGAGTCTCTCACTCACTAAATCCCACCACTCTCGGGTGCCACTCTTGTTGCATTTGTAATGAATGAGGCTGTGAGATGACTTGCTGAGAGCGCCATAACAGGAACAGATGGCAGTGTTCGATAAGAAGCTCGGAAATGCCTGAATCGTGACCCGAAACTTGGCTCTTGCAAAGATCTTAATACTGTTGCATTTGCAATGAATGAGCCTGTGAGCAGTTGAGATGACTTGCTGGAGGAACAGACGGAGGAATCCTTGGAACGCGGGAGCAACAATGACTGATTTGCATGCGCAAAGTTGCTGCACATTAGTGCCACTCTTGTTGCATTTGCAATGAATGCGCCCATAGAGATGACTTGCTGAGAACGCGATGAGAGGAACAGATGGTGCCACCGTTCCTTTACTAGATTTATGCTGGATCAGACAAAAAGTCATATTTGAATTCGTAATCAAGAAAAGAAGCTGCATAATTGAAGGCAGAAATGATTCTGGGCAGAGAATTTGAGATCCGCGAAAAGTTTCTGTTTGCAGAAGTTCCAGCAATCGTGTTGCATTTGCAATGAATGAGAGCTCATGGGCGCAATGCGAGAGGCATTGTAGAACGAACGATGAGATCGGGAGGTTGCATCGCTTGTAAGGATAGGGAACTTGTGCCGGACGATTTAGAATAGGTTTCACGCTCAACGTGAATAGCTTGGAAGAGAAATAAATTGATACACGGCATCTATATATTGGCGAGATAAAAAAAAAAAACATGGAAAGAATAGTGCAGTGGGGCATGCTCTTCCATCCGAACTGACAAGATCTGGTCGTGACTTGAATACTACTGAACTTTGGAATCAAGCCCCAAAAGATTTCCAGACAACTGTAGGCAAGAAATACTGTTTGGTGCGCAGTTTCAGTGGTGAAACGAGTAGAAATTGTACGAAAGTGCGCACGGACCCTCCACCCTTCGAACTGACAAGGTCTGTTCGTGACTGGGGTAGTTGCAGCCACTTATGGAAGGAGATTGGCTAATGAGTAGTCACTCTCTCACTTTTGCACGCTATCTCGCCCCCTCGGACCGTCTAGAGATCTGACACTCTCTCACTTTTGCACGCTATCTCGCCTGCTCTCAACAGCTATACTCTCTCATGATCGCACACTATCTCGCCTTCTATAACCGTCTAGAGATCCGGCGCTCTCTGACTTTCGCACACTATCTCGTCTATTCTGCCTGTACCGACCAATGAAAGTGAGTGCGGTATGAAACTGCGGCCAGTTAGTGATCAAGGAAGGACGGTAGGGTTACTGTAGGGTTACGGTAGTAAGGGGCGTCAGAGCGTTGGACTACAAGCGATAGAGGAAGTGAAACATGATTCTTGCACGAGTTTCGTTTGCGACGCAGTGGAATCGGCGATAAGTAGGTTTCAGTGATTCTTGAAATCGAGGAGAAATAGGAGGGAGTTGATTCTGCCGTCTGCTGAACTTGAATTAAGTACAATTCAAAACGCTGACACACTCATTTGAGAGTCGTTGTGCGTATTTCTCCTATCATTAGCCTATGCTACGATCAACAGAATTCGGTCATTTATTCCGAAGCCAGGTACGAATCGGAAAAATCAGAACGCGAATTCCTTTCCGAGAATGCCTTTTCCCTATCTTTAGCCCACATCGGCTTCCTTACGACACTAATCCAGAAGCCCCTGATCTCTCCTTATTGCGTCTGAATCGGGAGATGACCTTTAGTCTAAGTTCACAACTGATGGGCTGCTGTGTCACTCGGCTTGGACTCGATACTACGTCTACGGTTTCACTGATAGTAGTAGTCCTTCCTCGTAACATTTCTTTCCCATCCCTACTCAAACAAACGCTGAACAAAGTCGGATCATGTTTCGGTGCCAGGTGATGACTTCACACTTGGGATGGTCTCTTTTTCTACGCATATCCGGCTTTTTCATCGGTCAGAGAGGGCCGAGTGCTCATATCTATTTCCTTGCCAAGCGGCTTATCCGACTGATGAGAGAGTGTGTGAATTGGAGAGACCCCGAGATGACTTCACACAATCTAACTGGAAGAATGCCCAGAGAAGACCGGATGTGGCCCATTATCAGATTGAATTTCTCCCCTTGGTCTTCTTTCCCCCTCCCCGGTTTCGCTCTCTCACTTTCCTGAGGTCTCTCGCCTTATCTTACCAGGCCTGACTCTCCCCATTTCCCATGCTTTCTCACTTTATCTAAATGGAGATTGGGAGAAATGGGAAGACTCCTTCACGGTAAGGAGATACTGGAGGAAATTCGGAGAAAAGATGGCCAGATATCTAAACGAATTTGAGGACTAGAGGGTGGGGAGACAAAGAAGTTGACTGGCTGTATCTAATATAGAGAAAAGTTGTGTTTAGAGGGAGGACCAGTCCAGATGCCTGTTCGCTTGAGTAATGGAAAAGCGAGCTCAGTTCAAGATTTTTTCGAGAAGTGTGATTCGAATTTGAGGGCCAGAGGGACAAAGAAGACGACTGGCTGTGAGATATAGACAAGTTGTGTTTAGAAAGAGGATGGTTGTTGATAATCAGATGAACATGGAAGATGGGATCAGTTCAATATTCTACTCATTGACGGCGAAACGAATTTGAGGGCCAGAGGGTGGGGAGACAAAGAAGACGACTGGATGTGGGATAGCAGTGATCTACGATGAGGATAACGATGCACAGTTGTTGTGCATTGCCAATGGTTGCGCATGGTTCAAGATTCTTCTTATTCACAGCGAGACGGGTTAGGTGAAGAGAGAGGAAAATGAAGAAGACTGGAAGCAAGATGTTGGCAAGTTCTGTTTGGAAGTATGATCAAGGCAGAAGGATGGCAGGATTGTTACCATTATGATGCTTGCGATTAGTTTGCGAATTGTAGGTTCACAATCGAAATAAGTTCCTCGATTGGAAGTAATTCTCGAAGGAGAAAGTCTTGAAAAGCCTTCAGACTGTGTCTCGAGGAGACGAGAAGGAGAGACTATTGTATGCTAGAACAATGATGAAGAATGATGGGAAAGGTCAATGACTGTGTTTTCGCGTGAGAATCTAGTGAAAAAGCGTGGTTTTCGTCGAGATTCTGGATATGAATTCGAAAATAACATCGATCTAGAGCCGGATTTAGCGCAAATTGTAGTGACGCAGACAATATTTTCGGCTTCGGCAGATCGAAGGGACTAAAATGGGCGCAGCTCAGTCGGGTTTGATTGCTTTAGTGACATCAGAAAGCTTTACTGAAAGTACGCTTTGTGTCAGAGATCTATAAAAAAAGTAGACCTGATCGAATTTAGCGACAACGACCAAAAATTTAACGAATATTACAGAATGTAGCATAGTGGGCCTAAAATAGACTCATTTCAGCCCGAACTAAGTGCTTTGTGACGCCAGTATCCCGACCAACTTGTAGGATTACAGAATGTACGCTTAGTGTGCCTGCTCCGTCGGAATGAAGTGTTCTATATCGATCTGAGACCAGAAAGGCTAGGAATAGAATTCCGCTTAGCTTAGTTGGCCTAAAATGCCGATTTGAGTGCCCTAGTGACATCAGAGACCTAGTGAGCTTTACAGAATATACGCGTAGGCTCCTGAGTACTACGAAATCGGAAGTTGCCGTAGGACCGGGAGGTTTTCTGTGCCTAATGGAATGGTCGGACTCTCTTCATTCTACGTGATCTCTAGTCAGAGAGGCGAAAGAGCATGAGGAATTGAGAGAGTGGAGGACTTTGCTAATGGAAGGTAGCGGGCTAATTCGGGACCGATTTACGCAAGGATGACTTCAAACAAGAGAGGGCACGGGGTTGGGATTGAGGTCGGAGTGCACTCTCTCAATTTTCCATGATCTCTCGCACCTCTGACTGCCTGGACTCTCTCTTTTTTGCACGATCTTTCGCCTTCTTTGACTTGCTAGAGATCATGAAGATGAAGAGAGTGGAGAAGAAAGTATGAAGAAAAGCAGGCGCATTACCTATGCTGGCGTGAGGAGTTTCTTTAGTCTGACAAGCAAGAGAGTAGCAAATTTTACTCAACACTTGTAACAATTTATGAGAAATGACTGCAAACACTTTAATTAAGAGCAGAGATGATAATGAATGATAGCCTTCTAGTGATAACTCTTACCTCGAATCGGATAACTGCATTACGGTAGATTACGGTAGCCGGTTACGGTAGGTGGAAATTTGTCGCGGGACCAGAGAGCAACAAGCTTGGCCGACAAAACACTAGAGAAGTGGGCGGAGTCTGGATTCCGGGGCGAGGGTTGAACGAGTGAGTAGATAGACAAAGACGACTAATGCAATAAGGAGGGGGCATGGGGTGGAATTGTGTATCTATCTAAATGGTTTGGGGCAAAAAATGGAGTTTTACAATGGCGCGTTCGGAAATAAATAGTTTTGGAAGCAGACAGGGATAGTATTGATCAACGAATTATTGCCAAAAGAAGGCATTCAGCTGAAACATAGCCATATCTCCGAGAATCGAATGGGTGGCGTGACTCTCTCGATTCACCGTGCTCTCTCGCTCTGTCTGACCGGATTGGATGAAGCGGGAAGGTTGAGGCATGGAGGATGTAAACGGTTTGAGAATTGGGGATCGGGATGGACGAAAACCGCTGCCCGTGGAAAACGATAAGGAGGGGCATGGAGGGTGGAATTGTGTGAATGGTTGATTGTGAGCATGAAGAAAAATGCGTTTCACAATGGCACGTTCCGAACCCATTTATTGATATTATGTGGAAAGATTCAGAGAATAAATCGCATTCAGAAACCACAAATGAGTGTCAGCAAGGATAGTTTTGAACGTTGAAATGAGAGAGGTATTATCCTGTAATTGATCAGAGAACAACTACCAGAATAAGCTATCCCGCTGAAACGTAGCCTTGGCAAGACTTTTGATAGAATTCCCGAGAATAGGACGGATGATGTGAAACACATGAGCGCATAGGGAATAAAAATAGTAAATTCTGATTGTGAACTCACTTATCTACGCAATCTTGAAAGACCTTCTTGAACTTTTCCATCGTAGGAGATTTGGCCATGTCAACTGAGTTGGAAGACGAGAAACTACTGAGACTGGGTCGCGTATTCTTCGCGCCGGCATAACCAATAGAGTTGCCCAATCCTTTCTTCACTTTGTTTCTTCGGGCACAGAAAGCAAGAGAGTGTGGGAAATGAAGAGACGCAGAGCAATGCTTGCCAGCATCATTAGGATAGTGGAGGGAATCCCTGGGCAGTTTGGGATGGTTAGGAAAAGCAGCGTGCTCTAACTCATCTCTCGAATGAGAGTGCGTAGAATTGTGGAGAGACTGATGTTGATATTTTTATTTGCTCCTAGCAGTTGAAAACAGCGAAATCAACAGTTTGCTCGAAAGAAATTCAGGCGACGAAACATAGATGTGCAGTTTTGGAATCAAAATGGGAACGTGCAGGTCGGACATAGCAAACGAGGCTTTCGCGCCTGTTTCCCATTGTCTAGTGGACACTAAAACACAGCTGATGGCAGAGTTTGCACGCCGAATTATCAGTGGGGAGGAGTGAAGAGCGGAGGAGTGAACGAGTTCCGCCTGAGAGGGCTGAGAAGAGGGAGAGAACTCATGGTGAGAGACTGAAAGAGAAGCGAGAGTGCAGGTAGATCAAGGAGAGTCATTCTTCTTTGAGTGTATGTGTAATTGTCGGTGTAATTGTCCGTTCTGCTAGTGTTCTGCAAGTGTCAAGAGGCAGAATGCACGCCCCCTCCCTCGCCTCTCCCCGCCGACTCTTACCCGGCGCGGCTAGAGTGCGCGCTGGCTTCAGAGACCCGTTCTCGCCCTTGTTTCAGATGGCCATCTCCTCGCCTCCCTCCTGGGCTTGGCTGGACGGCCCTCGGGTGGGATGAAGCGAGGGCTCGGTGTGTTTCGATCGGCTTTTGAGTCTCTCCTGAGTCGACCGGAGCGCATCGGGTCCGAGTGGAGTCCCTGGCAAGCTGACCCCGTCCCGGTCAATACTTTTGGAGGAGCCCCGCTGACGAGCGGTGGGGCGAGCAAACTGTGAGAGCATGCGGAGGATTTAGCTCATGCAACGCCAATTTGAATCATTGTGCTTCCTGATTAGGGACCACCATCCCTCTCCGATCGGATAGGGCGCACGCAATGTCGAACAGCTCAAAGGGGGTTGAAAGGCCGCGTGTTCTGACTTCTCAGGGGTTTAGTACACCACGTCAGCCAACTTTGCTCAAAGTTTGAGACAATTCTATGGGCGTCCACGTTTTCTGTGCTCGATAATGTATCAAAAATGCTAATTGAACTTGAATAATCGATCTTTGAAGCGCTCTCGGCGGAAATCAAGAAGGAGGCCGCGAATTTTGAAAGTTTCCAGTTGTAGACTAAGGTACCGGGCATAACATATCCAAAAATCAGCCAATTCTGCGGTCGTCCAAGAAAGTTACGTGATCTCAAAGATTGACTACGGAATTGATCTTTGATCTCTTATAAAAATCGTGGACGCCCATGGAATCGGCTGATTTTCGGATATTTTATGCCCATTACCTTAATCTATCACTGGGAACTTTCAGAAGTCGCGGCCCTCGTCTAGAACAAAATTTATAGGGCTTTTGTAGTTTGCAGTCTCTTGTTATCGACAACTGATTTTTTTGTAAAATGCAAATATCTCGAAAACCATTAGATTTCGGATGGTCTTCCGCGAACAAAAAATGTTTCTATATAACAGATTAACAAACTGAAATAGTTCATGGGTCATGAATTCGTCATTTGCATATCACGTTGTGGTCCCTACTTCCTGATGCGGAAAAGGCACGCTCAACTACCTCGTATCAAATACTTACAAATGGGGACGAACAGGAGGAAGTGCAACTTTGAGGTAGACTGACCCTATCAATGATGGTTCGCTATGGATCCATTCCTCTGTTGATCTTTGCAGAGATTGCGCAAGCAATCACGAAGGGGTTCAGTTTCGCAATCTTTTCCCGCCAGTCGCAAACCCGTCGCGTCCAGCGCGCAGCCTGGCTGCAAAGCACCTGCTGCTGCAGCTGCAGCAGTTGGCCGACTCCTCGTCCCCCTCCGGGCACGACCGGCCGGCCTTCGGATGGTGTTGAGGCAGGAAAGGTGCTCTAAGCTAACGCGCAGCCGGATACATCCCGGTCGAACCGAGGTGCCTCGCGAACCGACCCCGGCCCGGTCTCCCAGTTTTGGAGGAGCCCTGCCACTAGGCAGCGGGGCGAGCAAATCATGGAAGAAGTGCGCGCGTCGCACCCTCGCCTCTTCCCCGCCGACTCTTACCCGGCGCTGCTAGAGCGCAGCCTACCCACTTGCGACCATCCCCAGACCTCTCGGCAGTTGGTTCAGGCCACCTCCCCGCCCCCCTCAAGACCGGGCGGCCCTCGGTGGGAAGAGCCGAGCTCGACCCAGGCCAGCCGACCCCCTTGCCGGTTACAAAGCACAAGTTTTGGAGGAGCCCCGCCGATTGGCAGTGGGGCGAGCAATTTGCATCAGAAGAACTTCTCTCTCTCTGCTCATAGAAATCCTATCATCTATCGTTTCTTCTCTACATATAATCAGCGATTTTTTCAAAGCATTTACAAGGCGTGTGCCAACGTTCCGAGCTGGTGAAGGAACGCCACACTCCTCCACCCGCTATACTCTCACCCGGCGCGGATAGAGCGCACACTCCCTAGGGTATCGCAAGTGCAGAATCGGGGCATGGACAGCCAGAGGTACTCGCCGGTGATTGGATCGGCACGACCCCTTGTGGGTCACAATTTTTGAATAGCCCTGCTCGAAAGCGGGGCGATTGAGCAAGAATTTTTTTGAATTTTTTTTTTGGAAACGCTCACAGCAGTCAATTTTATTTTGTTTTTCGTCTCAATTTATTCTTTGGTGTGCAAAACTTCATGAAAATGAAAAAAAAGACAAAATAGAACGCGCTCCTTCGCTAATTGTCTGACAGGTTGAGAAACATAGGTATACTGTAAGAGAAATGTTTGAAACTTTCGCAAAGTTTTTGTTTTGTTCGACATCTTGTTTTGCCTGTCTTGCATTAATTAAAATGTGTTTTAATAATTAAATGTTCTAGAATGGTCGCCGACGACATCCTCAAGAAGCTCACGTTCGGTGTGAAGAAGCCAGTCAAGGCTAAGAAGGTGAATCTGCGTTTTTGACGGTTGACTGTGGCTTTCAAATGCAATCTCGAGCACTTTCCCTGCGTATTTGAACGGCTCTAGCTAAGTTTATCGGCTGGAGTTGTTTGTTATTTCCGCATTGAGCGCCTAAAGACTAATTAGTCATTTTTAATTAACCAATTCCAGGCTAATGACTCGACAAAGTCATCGGAGAAGGAGCTGCGACTGCGCATCGTGCCAGAGGAAGTGAAGCGAGTGCTGAGGGAGGAAGTGATGGAGGGAGAAGAGGAGAGGAAGGAGGAGGAGGGCAGTGATAGTGACAGTGGTGGGTGGAATTGACACTCTTTGAATAGCCAGAAGATCGAACAAATTCATTCAACGAATAGAACAAGATCATTCAGATAATGATTATATGCGAAGCGTGAAACAGAAATCATTCTGGTCTTGTGAAGCTTTTTTCCCAACTAGTTTCGTGAAAACCATCCTGGCTGAATGTGGTCAGGGTTTAGCGTATGCAACTTGATTTTCAATTCCTCCTTGCAGATTCGTTCACGATCCTGACTGGCTCGAAGCTGGCGTCTGAAGTGGATGAGAAGAAGAAGCAGAAGAGGAAGAGGAGAAAGGAGGGCAACACGGCGGAGCATCGACAGCAGATGGTATGAATTTTAGTCGGTGATTTGTGGGCTCACGCTATGTTAAAATTGACAAATTAAATGTGGTATTCAATAGTAGGTGGATGATGATTTTATTATGCACAATTTTTTAACTGTGTTGTTCGACTGGATTCGCTGGCAACTCATTAAATGCACCAAATACAATAAATTAATACATTAATTAATTAACTATTCACAGATCGCTCGTCTGCGTCGCGTGAACCGGATGTTCTCGTGGGGCGACGACATCCCCGAGCCGATTATCGATTGGACCGATCTGCCCGAGATGACGGAGAGAATACGGTAAGTGGGATTACGGTAGACCTTATCGATTGGACCGATCTGCCTGAGATGACGGAGAGAATACGGTAAGTGGGATTACGGTAGACCTTATCGATTGGACCGATCTGCCTGAGATGACGGAGAGAATACGGTAAGGGATTATCGATTGGACCGATCTACCCGAGATGACGGAGAGAATACGGTAAGCGATTACGGTAGACTGAAATGCTTTGAGATCGATTCAGTATTCTAGTTTGGGTGTACTTGGCAGATTATGGTTTACCAAGTTGATTATTGGTGAGATAAATTGATGTGAACAATATTCGATAATTTCCTGATTCAAAAAAACTTTTTTTAATTTCCTATGATCGATTTCAACTTTGATCTTATGAGCTTATTTTGATTACCGTGCTCCCAAATATTGATCGTTCAAGCTCTAATCTCTCCGCTTCCGAAAACTAGCTTGCCAGTTCTCGATTTCTACTATATCCAGTTATCGATTGATTGATTGCAGCTCAAACCTCTCCGCTTCGGGGATCGTCGACCCCTCGCCCATCCAGATGCAGTCTATTCCGATGATGATGAAGAGGAGGAACGTGCTGGCCAGTGCGCCTACTGGTAAATGACTTATTTACATTAGTTAGTTGATAAACTTTGATGTGGAGAGTGAAAAAGCCCAATGGAATAGTGATAGCGTGGAAGGAATTGATGTTGATCAGATTGTGAAACATCTAATAGTCGATTCCGATGATGATGAAGAGGAGGAACGTGCTGGCCAGTGCGCCTACTGGTTGGTATTTATGGAATGATTAAAGCCTCTGGCAAGGAGAGTAAACTGCGTGTTTTGGAACCTGCATGGTTTGAAGGAGCACCGAGACATTAACATGCAGGGAGCATTTGGTATAGATTAGGCTAGTGCACTTACTGGTTATTGAATTGGTATTATGGTTAAACTGACGAACTACGCATGATTAATGATGCCATGGAGTGGACGGCTCTTGAGCGAATAGTGAAACATTGAACAAGAGGGGGCGGGACACTTTCGATGATGATGAAGAGGAGGAACGTGCTGGCCAGTGCGCCTACTGGTTAGTGAAGTTTTGTTTCAAACGCGCCGGTGCGTAGCATTGGTGTTGGTATTTTCTAGAAACTTAGCGTTTTGCATTAATTGCTGTTAGTGTGGAACTAACGAATATTGAATGAACTGTGGAACACAGATCCATTGAGCAAATGTCCGAATTGATCTGTCGAGCGCACCCACGGGTCGATGATTCGTTACGCGTGATGTAGACTAGATTAGGGATACCGTGAAAGCGTTAGAACAAAAGGGAGTTGTGAAACATCTAATATGGAGGGGTGCGGGAACGTGCTGGCAATGGTGCCCACGGGTGAGTGTGGTTGTTGTTATTGGTCTTGCTGGGTTACTGATTAGTGATTTGATGTTTTCGAGCGATTGGCAAAGCCGACTGAATTAATGATACGATTTGATCAACGGATCTTGAGGGAATTGTGAAACATCTAATATTAGTTGTCTAGGAGAACTTTTCAGGCGACAAATAAAAGAGGATGAATTGGGGCTGGTAGAGAATTGCTTGACCTGTAGAAGGATTGTAGTAGTTTTTTCTTTTGAAATTCAAAGGGAGTACCATTAACATATGTCGGCTCTAAAATATGTCGGACCTGAAGGATGCATGCAACGGAGAGTCTACGGGGTGTTCCTGGAATTCTGGTTATGTTAGGATTTTTTTGCGGATTAGCGTGCTCAAGATTAAGTTTCAGCTGGCGCACATAACTTTTTGAATCTCTATTTCGCTGATTCTTCGACTGCGGTGAATTAAAATATACCAAAATTCTCTTCTAGAGTTGTCATAATTTAGAGGTTGTAATCAGTTTTATATGCTCGTTTAATAATTAATTAATTCAATAAAATTACCATAATTCAGGCTCGGGCAAGACGCTGGCGTTCGCGCTGCCGCTGATTCTCGACGTGCTCAAGTATCGATCGGAAGGAGGAGAAGGTACCGTAGATCAGTTATCGATTGGCTTTTAGTCTTTATCGGGAGGTGGAGAAGGTACGGTAGATCAGTTGTCTATTGGTTTATGGTTGAGGCTGCACTTCCCTAACCGTAAAGTGAAAATCATGTTTCACGGTACAACATCACAGGATTTGAATTTCCGACGATTCTTGGCAGGCGTCCATATCCAATTACCCTTTAACCTAACGAGCTTCTCTTGCAGCAAGCCCCGCCCCCTCTCCGGCTGCAGCTGCGCCTGCTGCACAGAAACCCGCCAAGAAGAAGGCGAAACTGGCGGCGGCGGCAAAGATCAAAGAGCAAGTGATCAGGCTGGAAGTGTCCGTCAACAGGGATCGAGTGCTGGCCATCGTGCTCGAGCCGACCAGGGAGCTGGCCAAGCAGGTACGGTAATGGAGGTTTACGGTAGTATTACGGTAGGGTTTATCGATTTTCCTGGTGAGCATGTATACGATAGGGGTCGGTTTGGGTAGACGGGAATATTGATTTTAAAAACATTCGTTAAAGGGCTTTGTAGGGTACGAGCGAACGAAAGGTAATTGCGACTGGTAGAGGCTGCGTGGGTTGTAGAACGCGTGAAACATGTAAGTAGGCGATTGTGCGCGAACCGACTTGGGAACTGGCCAAGCAGGTTCGGTAGGGGTTTATTGATTTTTTCTTTCACTGGCCAAGCAGGTTTACTGTTGGGACGAATAAGGTTATCGGCTTCTTTAATCCATTGGACGCGATGACGAGCCATGATTGATACCAATGTTCCTTTTGTCTTATGTAGCACGATTGAAACATAAGAGATATAACTATCACGTTGTGCCCATTTCTATGTATCGCTCAAAGGATCACGGTGTCGATTGGACACGATATCGATCTTACGGTACTTTTTTCCAGACGTATCGGCAGATTCTCAAGTTCGCCGAGGGCGAGGACGTGACGTGCGCACTGCTGGAGGAGGGCGTGGAAGTGGAGGGACGGAGTGGTGAGTGATAAATCGTGGAGAGATGAGGGGATAATAAGAACACGCTTTCGAAGGAAGAAATGGTGGTTATAATTGTGACAGTGCTAGGCGGTCTTCGTGTAATTAGCGAATCATTATCATCGCGATATACGTGGTAGATGCGAAACACAAACTGTGGGGGGGGGGGTAGGAGTATTCGAATGAGAGAGGAGCGAGGACGTGGCGTGCGCGCTGCTGGAGGAGGGCGTGGAGGTGGAAGGGAGGAGTGGTGAGTGAGATTAATTACGAGAAGTTATTGAAGTAGAGGTTATTGCCTGAACATGAAGTGCCGGTGAAGCAAGATTGTTATGGGAAGGTAAATTGCGTGGAGTAGACCCCAAGTAGTGAGTGTCGTGCGCCCTGCTGGCGGAGGGAGTGGAGTGGTGAGTATGAAGGGGTATTAGGAGCCATAGTATCATTAACAAAGGAGCACCTTAGAAATATTTGAAACAGTTGTGAAACATAGGCTAAGGGGCGAGGTGAATGAGAAGTTTGTGAGTTTTGTAACGGAGAGAATTTGCAGCTGTGCACTGCGCTAACTCACGCTGCGGAGGGGTATTTTGGGGAACTGATGAAACCCCAAGCGGGAAAGAAATGAGTTGTGTAAATTTCTGTACCTTAAAATGCACTCTATTGAAAACGTGGTGAGAGGAGGAAGGTGATGTGGAGGTGATACAGAAATGTAGCAAACAGCAATAGTGTCAGCAGTTTGTTCGACGGTGAACGTGTCGAGCAGAGAATTGGGAGAAAGAATTGGTGGGCGAGTAAAGAAGAAAGAAGATCTGCATTGTAATAGAGTGCTTTCCTCGGTAGATGGAGAGGCGGCGAAACTGCACTACGCATGGTGTGAACGGAAAGGAGTAAAGCTAGAGAAAGGGGGTTGGGTTGAACGGGGGCGCAGTGGAGTATGTAAGAGATTGTGTTGTTGTTGGCGTGTCGAAGTAGGAAGATGACATCGATTGAAACAGTTGACATCGAGTGAAGATGTAGGAGAGCTGAAACATTCGAATTGTAGGGATTTTTTTCAAGGAGATGCAATGGAAATATTGAAATTGTGGACACCCGGGAATGTAAAAGTGTGCTGAAACTTCGAGGTCATGAGAGCAATGAAGCATCACCTTAGAGGGGTTTAAGCAATTGATAATTCTTTCCTTTGTATGCAGTTTCGTAAAATCAATCGATAATCTGATATCAATCAATAATCCCCCTCCCATTTCCAGACATTCTCGTCTCCACGCCGAATCGTCTCGTGCACCGACTGACGGCGATGGATCTGAGCGGACTGAGATGGCTGGTGGGCTAATTATTCATTTCTGTTAATCATTTCGAGGGTTATTATTAAAAATTGCGTGAGCTTTGGTTGGGACTAAGTGACAAAACACCGACAGAAATCAGAAATTGCACTTTTCCGAAATCAAGTTGGACAGATGAAACATGGGATAATAATGATGTGATAATTATTTTGTATTACCTGGTACACAGCGCGTCAGAGAGGGAGACCTCCTTTGTTCCCCGCGTCCGAGCGCTGCTCATGATCGCTCGGGGACAATGTGTAAATGAAACCTATGAAGCATATTCCATATCATACTGATAAGGATAAAATTTTCAAATCTAAAATAGCACAGTGATCGGTCCACGCGTAAAGGTGTTTTTTCGAGAATTCTTGGCCCTGTCAGACTAATTTGAATTTTCTAAGAATAATCATCCAACTTGTTCACATAATGTAACTTTTTCCAGTAGCTCCTTCACGGAAACCCTCACACCCATATTATTTTCTGCTTCCTGAAGAGATTATCTAAAACATTGTGCATTTAGTTTTTTTACGATAGCGTTGTTTTTTCGAGAAAGTTGCATTTTTCGCTCTAATTCCTAATTTTCTCGAAAAAACAACGTTATCTTTAAAAATCAAAATGCACAATGTTTTAGATAATCTCCTTAGGGTTCAGAAAATAATATGGGTGTAGGGGTTTCCATGAAGGAGCTACTGTAAAAAGTTAAATGGAATTCTGGCAAGTCTAACAATGTAGTTGAGGAATTCTTTGAACAAAATTGATGTGTTTCAGTGAATTCTATTTGAAGTTCCACTCGAATTCTTCTCAAATTTGCCCTCGCGACCGCGCTAGCCAGTTGACAGAGGCAAGAATGATAGGAATGGGAAAGGGAGACACGCTGTGGCCTCGGACGCGATAATTGATTTATCTCCCCTCTCTGACACGCTGTGTGGTAATGTTGGAATAGATAAATTTTGTTTTTAGAAGCGGCTCTAGGAGAATTGGAAATTGCGTATCTCCGATAAGTAGTAGTAGCATAGGTCACCACGCCGCCGGCGACCCCCATGACCCGGGGTTCATGGGTGGCGCGGTCCCGCCAAGGGGGTTCATAAAAAATCAATAAATAGTACCGTATACCAAAGTGTGTTACAGTAACCAGGCATGTTACAGTAATCCGAAATACCGTAATCCGGGAATCGCGAACTGACTTTTTTTCAAAGTGTGAGATATAAATTTGATTTTTGGTCGGTTGTCTCTACAGTACCTGGACATGCTACCGTAACCCGAGATACCGTGATCCGGGAATCGCGAACTGACTTTTTATACTAAATGTGTTTTAAAAATCGGTTCTTTCTTCGATCATGGGTTACTCCTTGAGTAAAATTTAATTGTATATTTTACAACCCAAAATCGTGGCCGAGTGGCTAAGGCGTCGGTCTTGGAATACGAAGGTCGGTGGTTCGATGCCCGACGGTGCCCAAACCCTTTGACTTGCTTCGAGAATTGCATGGAAGATACCTCAGAGGGTACTGTATGCACATACCGTAACCCAGGTGCGGTGGGTCAACTTCGGTTCGGTGGGACACACTTCTGACTTTTGGCGAAAACACGCGATTCAGAGTTCAAGGCTACCTTCATCGAACTCATATAGTGGTTATTGTGCATTAACTAAGCTTTTTAGACGTTAAGTCAGAAGTGTGTCCCACCGAACCGAAGTTGACCCACCGCACCTGGGTTACGGTATATGCATACAGTACCCTCTGAAGTATCTTCCATGCAATTCTCGAAGCAAGGCAAAGGGTTTGGGCACCGTCGGGCATCGAACCACCGACCTTCGTATTCCAAGACCGACGCCTTAGCCACTCGGCCACGATTTTGGGTTGTAAAGTATACAATTAAATTTTACTCAAGGAGTAACCCATGATCGAAGAAAGAACCGATTTTTAAAACACATTTAGTATAAAAAGTCAGTTCGCGATTCCCGGATCACGGTATCTCGGGTTACGGTAGCATGTCCGGGTACTGTAGAGACAACCGATCAAAGATCAAATTTATATCTCACACTTGGAAAAAAAGTAAGTTCGCGATAACCGGGATACGGTATTTCGGGTTCCTGTAACATACCTGATTACTGTGACACGCTTTGGTATACGGTACTATTGATCCACCCAGAACCCATTTCGAACCATGACCCGGGGTTCATGGGTGGCGCGGTCCCGCCAACACTAATCCTTTTTTCCATGAACCCCGGGTCATGGTTGGCGCGGTCCCGCCAACACTACTCCACTTAATTATTGATTTTTAATTAGCTATATTTAAATTAATTAAATTAATCGCAGGTAGTGGACGAGAGCGATCGTCTCTTCGACAACACGGAAGGCGACGAGAAGTGCTTCCGGAATCAGGTGAGAGAGGAGAAATAGTTGATAGGGAGAAGGTGCTCTAGAGACGCAACAATAGACATGATTCTGCGAAATGCCCAGACTATATTACATCAGGCTGGATACAGTGGGATTTTTTCTAGTAGCAAGCTGCGGTACCATTTCTCTTGTTAGCTGCATTCGATCCATGTTGTAGGGCAACGGTAACTGCATAGGCTACTGTATGCCGTGCACGATAACCGAATTGAAGAAATCAGTCGTTTCATCCGAACTGCCTCCTTTCAGCTAGCATCCATCTACAAGGCGTGCGACGCGTCGAAGGACGTGAGGAGGGCCTTCTTCTCGGCCACGTTCTCGTATGAGGTGAGGGAAGAAGCAAAACTAGAAAGCATTGGTGGTAATTCCGTCATAACAGTTTTATGAGCATTTCGAAACACGGGGTAGTGTGAAAGATAGTTGCCCCTTCGCTGAAGGATGAGAGAACCAATCGATATCGGAGGCAATAAGCGTTCGCTAATTGTTTGCAACTCCGAAATAACGTCGTGAAACTGTCTGCGCGCTACTTGGAGCGTGAATGCATCATGATAAATTTAATTTTTTATGCGAGCTGGACAGAGAAATTGCTTCTCATTCATTCTAACTGTTGAAATGGAAAAAGTGCAACATTGATCGAGTGTGTGAAGCAATCAGTTTAAATTGTAAATTCAGCTTGTGAAAATATATTTGGATATATGGATAATAATAATAAATATTCTCGTTCAGGTGGAGGAGTGGTGCAAGGAGAACCTTCCCGCGGTGGCCATGCTGTGCATCGGAGAGAGGTGAGAAGGGAGAAAATGAGGGAGTGAGAGAGTATAGGGATACGGAACTTTCGTAGGAAGATAGAGACATGATAGTGAATGAGGCATGATAATGGTTTGGTCCCGATGGACAATCTGTGCATCGGAGAGAGGTGAGGGGGGGGGGGGGTACGGTAGTGAGACCAGGGGGAGTCGATTCCTAACCGAGAGTGGTTGGAGAGCATAGCTGACATTGAATCATCGTCGATTCTCCCGGAATCATTCCTGGACTCTTGATGCTTCGCGTACAGGTTTTAGGGTGTAAAATGCAGGTCTAACTAGTTGTTGCCCTGACTCTGTTGTAAAATAAAAGAAACGCTCGGCTCTGTAAACTTTTTGCACCCGGTAATCATGGGATCCCAGCCTATTCGAACATGTGACTTTGCTGTCGCAATGACGACACATAGCCGTGAGTATCATCATGATGTGCTAATCGACTGCAATCCGTCGCCAAAAATAAGTGTAGGTCCATTCCGCAACTGTTCCCTTCGCAAATTTTTATCTGTTAATCTGCTGCTGCACGGGTGGTTTGTATTAGGGGAACATTCGCTGGAAACAATGTTTTCTATCCCGACGCTCGCTAAAAATGTTATTTGCTTAAAAATATCTTATTTGCCTACTGGTGTCTGGCTCTGCGAATGTTAATTGGTTTATTAATTAATTAATTAACTCTCTTTAACAGGAACTCGTCGAACACGGCGGTCTCGCAGAAGCTCGTGTACACCGGGTCGGAGCAGGGGAAGGTGAGGGTAGGGCTCGGGTTTCAGGGATAGTTTTTGTTCTCTCGTGAAAAAATACGGATGATTCATGGAACGTTGTGATGAAGAAGAAACCTAAACATAGCTCCTTTTGGGCGGATTGAGGGGAGCGGGGTGTCTAAACGATTAATCGATCGATTCCCTCCCAGATCGTCGCCCTTCGCGACCTGCTGCACACCAGCTTCGCGCCGCCCGCCATCGTGTTCGTGCAGGTGAGAATTTAATATTTTATATTATTTATCACTATTTTAAGCGATGTGGGACTAGCATTAAATATTTCGACTGAGTTGATATTTGTAGCGAGGGTGAAACTGGGGAATTACAGGATATTGGGACAGGTTCCACATCGTTTTCGTACAGAGACTGGGGGAAAATTGAAGACACGGTGCTTCTGGAGGCATATAGTGTGGGTGAAACTCATAGCAGATTGGGTAGCTTGAGCAAACAACATTGTGCTCGTTCAGGGTTGTGGTTGTCCTTAACCCCCCGGAAAAGTAGATTAGGTGCAGCTCTGATGTGGCTGCTGTTGTGACTGGCATCGTATTCGTCCAGATGATGGTTTACATATTGCAGATTAACTTGAGAGAAGTACTAAATAGTGACATTTTGTTGGGGACTTAAAGTGCGGATGAAACTGGGGAATTACGGGATATTGGCACAGGTTCCACAGCATGTTCGTGCAGGTATGCTGATATTTCTGTAAGGAAGCGAAGGGCTAATTATTATTGATACACAGCCCGCCCGGAGACTTATAATGAGGGTGCAACTTTGATATGGCGGTAGGTGCGCCTGGCATCGTGTTCGCCCAAAGTGACTATTTTAGTGCAGATGTTTGTTAGTTTTTCCAAGGCTGCAATACTAGCAATATGCCTAGTGATAGTGAAACGCAATTACGACAATGCTTCTGCAGATTTGAATTTGTGTTGTCCAAGGCAATGGTAGACTCACTATAGATCGCGTCTCACTGGGGACTCGTAGTTAGGGTGAAACAGGAGAGTTGCAAGGCAGTAGTACTTATAACCAACCTCTTTCTGCATAGTTGCGTTCTCTGCGAAATTCATGGTCAAGTGACTGCACTCGAGGGATCTAGATAGGGTTTAGTAAGATATGGATGGGAGTTATTGTATGGCTCGATCTCATTGCTGCTTTCTGTACGATGCGAAACTCAATTGTCACTGGCTAGTAAACCCATTTTCTTCGTCTATCGATTCTCATTACATCCTACTTGAAAGCAATCAATATCTTGATGATACAGTATTTTACAAATATCAATTACTTCCATTCCAGAGCAAGGAGCGCGCTCGTCAGCTGATGTCCGCGATTTCTTCAATGGCGACTTCCGTCCCGACCACCCTGATCACCAGCGAGAAGACCGCCCAGCAGGTATACGGTAGATGGATCGGGGATTTATTGCCCGCCCGGTTAGTGTAGTGGTTGTGCTCTCTGAGTACCAATCACGAGGACGCTGGTTCGACTCCCGGGCGGTGCAGACCCACCCAAACCAAGGGGGTTAAGAAATGTTGGTAGTGTCTCGTGCACGGCAAACAAAAGTCCCTCCGGAAACGGTATCGTCAGCGCCAGGCCACTGGAAACAGGCTAGGCCCTGCCGC
>LS518949.1:413065-431568 GCA_900490845.1 Pristionchus japonicus
GAATGGTATACGACATGCGGTGTAAAAATCAAGATGAAAAATGTCGATCTCAAAGATCAAAGATCAACTTTTGGGTCCAATTTTCCGGCTGAAGTGTATCCCACCCCTGGGGACTCTAACCGCCGAGTATGAACCCCTGGGGACGATTTTGAGCTACTGTGCCACTCCCTCGTACGTTCTTACGGAGACCGCGTTTTAATCATCTCCAAATCACTCGTGAAACATCCAACACGAGTTTTTTAACCTGACTTCTCTCGATTTAATTATGTCGTATTCACAGGATGGCTGGCAAGTGGAAACTGATTCTCCGCTGGGAAATCGAGGATGCAGTAGCCAAATTCGCCACGGGAAATGTTGAGTCTGAAGTGTTCGATGAACGAGGATTCCTATGGTGAGTCGGTTTGAACAAATAGCCAACGCCTTTACTTGTATGTGCCCTCTGGAGTGTGCAAGAAATTTCTCGGTTTCTTATTTTCATACACTCGCTCGTTTTCTCTGGAAGACGAAAGAAATAAGAGATTAAGAAACTTATTCAAACCCAGGCAAATAGTTCACAAACAGTTCTCGATTTCAGGACTGTTGCTGCTAATCGAAGAAGCGAGGGAGGGGAATATGTCGCGGATTTCGCTGTGCGATGCGGTGTGACGCACAATCGACCGTGGAAATGCGAAGCAATTGTTGATATGCGCCAGTATAGATCAAATGGAAAACTTGATAAAGGAGCATGGGAGGAGGGGAAGGTATGCGCAATTCGTAATGATAAGAAATTGGACGACATCATTCCAGGTTCGCCACGAGTTCAATGCGAATAATTCCAATCTGGTGGTGGATAGTGGTGTCTTATGGGATCCGTATGCCGGCGTGGTGAATCTATTTTCCGATTGTTTCTATCATTATCTGAGCTGAATTGACAGAAGGTTTTATATAGCATGGTAGCACGATTGTCTCTTATTTTATTACCATTCTCAGGATTATCTCATCAATGGAAAGCTCATTTTCGAAGTTCTCATCAATATTCTCAGCTCGGAGGGGTTTGTTTGTCTTGTTTTGTTTTAATATATTTTTTGTTATTTGAGAGTTTCGCCTATCGCTAATCCGGAATTGTTTGCGGCACCGAATAGACAGAGCAAGGTTATTCTGAAGATCGGAGATAAGAGAATTCATGTTTCCAAAGAGGTATCTTTTTAAAGTCCGATTTTTTTCAAAAAAATGTAATAGGAAATTCAACAGCATTTTCAGTATCTGGCTATTCAGTCTCCAGTTTTCGGAGAAATGTTCTTTGGAAAGAGTGCTGAGAAGAGAAAGGAAGAAGTTGAAATTGTGAGGTTTGGGAATTTTTTAAAAGTGTTTACCGTTATTTTTTAACAGGAATTTATTGATCTCCTCCACTTGATCTACCTCGGAACATTGACGATCACTGGTACTAATTTCTGTTAGATATTTTTGTGCTTGAATTCCATTGATCATGTTTAGGCTGACGCTTGGTGTGCGGAAATTACCAAGAATTTTTAGAGACAGATAATTTATGACATTTCCGTGTTCCAGATCAAACATTGGTCCACATTCTGAAGCTCGCGGATCAATTTAAGATGAAGGTTTGTTTTTGTTATTTTCTTTTTTTTTGTTTCTTTTGTTTTTTAGCGCGTTGTGAAGGGATGTAGACTGTATCTCAAGAATGCGAGCAACCTCAATCGGATGAAGAAGATTCTTCTTGCTGATCAATACGGTTTCCCCGAGATCAAGGTACAATTATAGGCACAAGGCTGTCGACAGGCTAATCACCGTCGGATGAGAACCGACTAAATGAGAATCATTCTCCGTCTATTACATAAGACGTTCATTCAATTATAAATGCAAAAAAAGTAGTCGCGTTCGAAAGAGACTTTTATTCATTCACAGGACCGTTATCTCCGTACGTTCACCAATTCTTGCGATCTATTTGAGAAAATGCAGGTTAGTTGGTTCTTACAATGCTTGCCGGAATTGTCGAAAGACCAGCAGCGATGAAATAGTACAATTCACCCTACGCTACAATATCTCCAACCACGTGTAGAAAAGCCTTGTGTTTGTTATTTGAACATCGAAACCCATTGCTCATTCGTCCTTTATTGTCAAAACTTTCTTCCAATTCCAAGTTCCAATTCCAAAAGTTCCAATGAATCTGACCAAGTATTGGAGTACTGTAGTGAAAAGGTAGCTTTTTATTTCAGGCTCTTCCTGAGTGCGTCAACTTCTCAAGCGATTTGAAGAACGAGATCTTCGATAAAATTGCGAAGTTCAAATACTAATAATCTTCCAAAATTCGTTTATTTGAATATCGTTACATCGTTACTGAATTTGTTTGATCCATTAACCTATTTGAGAAGTAATTTGTTCTTGTTCCCTTCACCTGTTGTATCGAGTATCCTCTGCAAGTAGTGATCAGAAATGGTTAAAATATTGTTTGGTTAGTTTCGAGAGGACGGAAAGGAATGGTTTCACATCCATCCTAATATCTGGGCCTAATCATTCGTCAAGCGATTTAATTATTCCATATCCACAGAATGGCCGGCAAGTGGAAATTGATTCTCCGTTGGGAAATCGAGGATGCAGTAGCCAAATTTGAAACAGGAAATGTGGAGTCTGAAGTGTTCGATGAGCGAGGATTCCTATGGTGAGTCGGCACTGCGTTCTATGAGGCGGGAGCGAGAGAAAGAGAGCGCTGAGAAACCCGAGGGAAAACTGAATCACACTATGAAATTGGCAACTTTCCAATGGCCAGAGGGGTCTCACAACGAATTTCGTACTGGGCCAATCCGGAACGCAGTGAGTCGGTTTGCCCAATTAGCCAAGGCTGTTTCTGGTACGTGAAAGATCGGAGCTAGGCCGGATTAGCTAATGTACGCGAATGATAATGGTCATGCTATAAAAGACATCTGGGTTGAGCAAGAAATTTCTTGATTCTTTTGCATACACTCGTTCGTTTTCTCTGGCTGGTGAGAGGACATTGTGAACTGGCGAAAGATAATTGTCATCGAGATGCTTTTCGAAACCTCAGCTTCCTCAACGACCCATGCAATTAGTTCAAATATTTCAGGACTCTCGCTGCTAAGCGAAGACGTGAGAGTAGGGAATTCATCGCGGATTTCATTATTCGATGCGGTGTGGCTCACAATCGACCGTGGAAATGTGATGCCGTTGTTGATATGCGCCAGTATAAAGCAGATGGAAAGCCTATCGGGGGCTCATGGGCGGAAGGGAAGGTAACATACATTATTGCTGTGGCACAGAGAAATTGAATGGTGTCATTTCAGGTTCCTGTCGAGTTCAATGCAACTAAGCTCGAGTTGGTAGTGGATAGTGGTTGCTTATGGGATCCGTATGTTTGGCAGGTGAATCAATAATATCTTACTTTAATTTACTTTTGCCGTATTTTTTCCTGATTCGCCTGAATGGAATGTTTTCAAGGCATGATAGCACGATTTTCTCACACTTTATTATAATTATCAGGAACGTCTGATCAATGGCAAGGCCATTTTCGTAGTTCTCATCAACATTCTCAGCTCGGAGGGGTTTGTTTGTCTTGTTTTGTTTAAATATATTTTATATTATTTGAGAGATTGGCCTATCGCCAATCCGGATATGTTTGCTGCACCGAATAGACAGAGCAACGTTATTCTGAAGATCGGAGATAACAGAATTCATGTTTCCAAAGAGGTATTTTTCTAATAAGTAATATATTCTGAAAAATAATAAAAAAAAGTGCTCCTTTCTACAATTTATTTGACAAATGGGATATTTCCAGTATCTGGCTATTCAATCTCCAGTTTTCGAAGACATGTTCTTTGGAGATAGTCCTGAGAAGGGAAAGGAAGAAGTTGAGATCGAGGATGTGGTTTACGAGGTTTGCGAAATTTTTTTTAACGATTCAAAAAAAATGTGTCACAGGAATTTCTCGATTTGCTTCACTTGATCTATCTCGGAAACTCGAAGATCACTGGTAATTACTGTTGAATGTTTCAGCTTGAATTCCATATGTTTAGGCTTTGTAAGGCTCTCTGTAGAAAAATTACCAATAATGTTTTAAGAGATATTACAGGTCACTTATTTTATTTGAATGTTTCAGATCAAACTGTGTCTCACATTCTGTATCTCGCTGATCTATTTGAGATGAAGGTTTGCTAGAAAGTATCTCTTTACGACAAAAAATTGGTATGCTGAATATTTAGCGCATTGTGAAGGGATGTAGAATGTATCTCAAGAATGAGAGCAACCTCAATCGTATGACCAAGATTCTACTTGCCGATCAATACGGATTTCCCGAGATCAAGGTGAATCAATAGGCAGGATATCCGAGAATTGTCAGCATTTTTTGACTATTCCATTGCATTTTTTCTAGCCTTCAATAGGTTCTCGTCCAGAATGTTTTCTTGTAAGAAAAGTATTTGTGTTCAAAAAATATTCAGTGACTCATTCACAGGACCGTTGTCTCCGGACGTTCAACCATTCTTCCAAACTGTTCAGGAAAATGCAGGTTTGTTGTAAAGTGCGGGAGACCCTTAGATTTAGCTAACGTTACATCTGAACATGTGAGACCTAAAGAGGAATACGTTTCTTCAACTCTACTCTAGAATAATTTCAGCGCGTGAAAAACCAGTCTCTTTTTTAAGTTCGGAGAGGCCTAAAGGGAAAAGTTTCCTGTACAAAAGGTTGTGCTATATTTCAGGCTCTTCCTGAGTGTGTCGAGTTCTCCGACGATTTGAAGGTCGAGATCTTCGATAAAATCGCGAGTTTCAAATACTAACAATCTGCAGCAATTTCTCTGTTCACTTGAGTGAATGTCGTTAAATCGTTTGATTATTTATTCTATCCACGATCGTTGTTGAATTATAGAAGAGACTTGATTCAATGTTTATTAATTATTTTCCTCCACAATGAATACAGTAATCAGAAGTGTGATAAAGTGTTTCGTTGAGTGTGATTTGCTTATATTATTGATTCAAGATCGGTTGACGAGCCGGAATTGATGTATATTCGTAATCAAGAGCTTTCAACGAACTCGATGAAATATAATTGCAGAATGGCTAATAAGTGGAAATTCTTTCTCCGCTGGGAAATCGAGGATGCGGTAGCCAAATTTGCCACGGGAAATGTGGAGTCTGAAGTGTTCGATGAACGAGGATTCCTATGGTGAGCTGAATTACCCGTGTTAATTTACGCTAGGAGATCTGTTTAGAATATATTGAATGCATATGACTATTGTCATTATAGGTACAAGATAGTCAAATAATATCCGACTTGGCTCCTAATTGATCATCATGGTTTGCAACTTTCATTTCAGGACTGTGGCCGCAAAGAGAACGCTTGATGAGGGGGAGTTTGGTGCGGATTTCGTTATCCGATGTGGTGTGAGTCACAATCGACCGTGGAAATGCGATGCAACTGTTGATATGTACCATTATTACGCAGATGGAACAAATACAGACTATGCATGGGATGTGAGCGAGGTTTGTGCTGGGAACTTCTGTACTTTTTGGCCCAAGCCTCGCTTTCTATAAACCGCTCTGAGTAAAGAGTGAGGCGGGGAATGAGAATGATAGGCATAGAATACTCTGTGAGAATAGCCTGGACCAAAAAGTACAGAAGTGCTGTTGTAATGTGGCATGAAGATAATTTAATCTTTTAAGAAACGTGTCTGCTTCAATTCGGATAGAACATTTTTGAGAGTGGATAGTGGCGTCTTATGGAGTTGCTATACTAGCCCGGTGAATATCTTTTTGCACTGTTTGTTGTCATCTCTGATTTGTTCTTTGATCTTTGAACTTCATCATTTCATACTTTATAATGATCAGGAATATCTCAACAATGACACGGCCATTTTCGCAGTCATCATCTCAGCTCGGAGGGGTTGGTTTGATCGCTCGAAATCGGGAAATTGATTATTTTATTTTAGATGTGAACCGATCGCTAACCCAGAAATTTTCGCTGCACCGAATAGAATGAGTAATGTTGTTCTGAAGATTGGAGACGAGAGAATTCATGTTTCCAAAGAGGTAAATTTTGAGAATAAAAAAGACCCTTTAAATTCCTCGTATACACCACTCAATGTAACACTCTATGTTTGTTTTCAGTATCTGGCTATTCAATCTCCAGTTTTCGAAGCCATGTTCTTTTTAGATTCAACTGAGAAGGGAAAGGAAGAAGTTGAGATAAAGGATGTGGTTTACGAGGTTTGCCATAATTTTAAAATGTCTAAATTTGTATTTGACAGGAATTTGTTGATCTCCTTCACTTGATCTATCTCGGAACGATGAAGATCACTGGTGATTTAAAAAAATCTTTTTTGTTGTAGAAAATTTTGTCTATCGCTTTTGATGTTTCTTCTATTTTAGATCAAACTGTGCTCCATATTCTCAAGCTCGCAGTTCATTTTAAGATGGGGGTGTGTTAGGGCGATTCTCTTTTGATTAAAATAATGGTCGTTCAGCGCATTGTCAAGGTTTCTAGAATGCATCTTATGTATGCGAGCTACCTCAGTCAAATGAAGAAGCTTCTTATTGCTGATCAATACGGATTCACCGATCTCAAGGTAAATATATTTATTTTGTGATTATTTTATAATTAATAATTGGGAAATGATAATATGCGCAGAACCGCTGTCTTCAGTCGTTCACTTGTTCTACGGATCTGGTGGAGCAAATGAAGGTTAGTTGTAAGGCGCAGGTTTTATTCGATGGACCATTTCTTGATGCTCATTATTGGGGGCTAAAACAGTGTGCGTTGCATTTACTCCCATTATGTGCTGTTCGGAGGCAAACAATCGGTCTATCATGTGGTTGTCAATGGGAAATGAATCCTGAATAAATCCACATTCACTAAACCTTTCGTTGACACTACAATTGAGAGGGAGGAAGGGCTTAGAGTTAATAAGTACGGTATCGGAGTAATGTCGAGCGATGAATTTCAGGCGTTTCCTGAGTGCGTCAACTTCTCTAGCGATTTGAAAATCGAGATCTACGATAAAATCGCCACGCTCAAGAAATACTACGGAGCTACAACAATTCATCTGTTCACTTAATTGAATATTGAGACATTTTTCCATTGTTGCTTTGATCCACTATCTTTGTTCAATTTTAGAAGTGACTGCTAACTTTTTGTTTCGTTCTTACTTAAAGTTGTATATCAACTTATTTCACTTCATAGTAATTCCACGCGTGATAAAGTGATTTCTGAAGTTATGGATATTTATGTGATGAATGAATGGTCAATAATCCGTATAATATTTTAAATATTTTCTCTCGAAGCGGTTTGGCTTTCGTTCATGCTAAACTTTGATATTCGCAGGATGGCTGACAATTCGAAGTTGATTCTTCGCTATGAGGTCGACGATGCGGTAGCGAAATTCAGGACGGGAAGAGTGGAGTCGAAAGTATTCGACGAAAGAGGATTCCTATGGTGAGGATCAATCAAGAAGGGGACTCAGAAGGGGACACCAAAACTCTCGCACTTCGCGCATTCGAATATGCCGCACTTTCAATTTTAGAAACAAGGGTGGCGACGAGGGCGTGGTAACCGCGCCGCACTGCCCCGGCTACACTTCATTTATGCTTGCACTTCCAATTTCAGGACAATCGCTGCAAAGCGACGGTTGGAAGAAGTTGAATCGGATGAAGAAGAGAGTTTTGCCGCGGATTTCGTTATTCGATGTGGTGTGACTCACAATCGACCGTGGAAATGTGATGCTGTTATTGATATGTACCAGTGCAGAGCAGACGGGAGATCTAATGGGGAATTCGTGGAGACGGGAAAGGTATAGCCATTTAGAATGCGACATTAAAAGTGTTTCATCTCAGCAACGCTTCTGTTTCAATGTAGATAGTGCCAGTTTGATAATGAATAGTGGTTGGAGCTGGTATCCTTTGGTTGGCAGAGTGAGTTTTCCCCATTTCATCTCAATATCAGGTTTTTGGAAACACTATCCCGTTAGATTTGCGAGTGTGATTCATTATCAGGAATACCTCTTTAATGGTAATACGGCTATTTTCGTATTCCTCATCAAAGTTACCAGCACAGAAGGGTTTGATTGTCTTTTCTATTTTAAAATTAAAAATTTAAATTGAGATGTGAACCGATCGCTAACCCTGAAATGTTTGCTGCACCGAATAGAATGAGCAATGTAGTTCTGAAGATCGGAGAGGAGAGAATCCATGTTTCCAAGGAGGTATATTTGTAAACTAAACTATATTTGTAAAAAAGGAGATAAGCGATTTTTTTCGAACTTTCGAAAGTCCGAAATTCAATATTTACAGTATCTTGCTATTCAGTCTCCAGTTTTCGAAGAAATGTTCTTTGGAGATTCAACGGAGAAGGGAAAGGAAGAAGTTGAGATGGAGAATGTGGCTTGCGGAGTTGGTGAACGCTTTTCAATATCAAGTCAAGCCTAATATTTTATAGGAATTCGTTGATCTCCTTCACTTAATCTATGGAGGATCGAAGATTACTGGTAATTGTTTTTGCCCAATAAACCAGAAGGCATAGCGGCGTTCCTAAGCAATGTCTACACGGATGTCGGTTGTATACTATTCAGAAATCTCATAAGATCTTTTCTTGCCTCTTGCTGGCACTTTCCCAGACAATAGGTGAAAACAAAATGAGTTTCAGTGATTCCCTAAATGAAATGGTTTTCCGCTGGGTTGGTGGTCAGGGATGGGGGAGGTTATGAGGTTATTTTGAGCTGTCGGGAAGGTTATTTTGAGCTGTCAGGAGTGCCGGCATAGCATACCATTTACCATATGTAAGAGTTTCAGACATCACGGCTCCTCATATTCTCAAACTCGCGCTTAAGTTTCAGATGGAGGTTCGTTTTAGGCCCATATCTACGGCTAGATAGAATTCATTACAGCGCGTTTTGGAGCACACTAAGTCGTACCTCATCCAAGAGAGCAAACTGACAAGAATGAGAAAGCTTCTGATTGCCGATCAAAACGGTATCGGCGAGCTCAAGGTTGCATTTTTTTTTCAAGATCTTGTAAGGTATGGTTAGTGAGGTTAGTGAGTGAGGTTAGTGAGTAATTTCGAAAGTAAAATATTATCTTTCCAGGAATTCGTCGATCTCCTTGACTTGATCTACCTCGGAACGATGAAGATCACTGGTAATCTTGATGTCTAGTCTACTATTTTCTGCCCGATAATCCCGAACAAAAGAAATGTGAAAACGAGCAAGAAAGAATGCGAATGTTAAAGGGAATAATAGGAATTTGACGAAAGCATGCCGAACGGATTCATTGTTGCGATATCAAAATTCGTATTTCAGATCGCACTGTGCTCCATATTCTCAAGCTCGCGGATCAGTTCCAAATGGAGGTTAGTTAGTGCTAATCAGGGCTGTGCAAACATTTTACGGTCTCTCTCTTTCCCATGCTCTCTCGCTCTCTCTGACTGGCGAGAGAGTATTGCGAAATTAGAGACCTTTTTGCACAGCCCTGGTGCTAATCACTCGTGATGACGAGTAGATGAATAAATATTCAGCGCGTTATGGATCAGGCCAAGTATTATCTGATCAATGCGAGCAAATTCGATGCTCTGACGAAGATTTCCATTGCTGATCAATACGCTTTTGCCGAGCTGAAGGTATATTTGTGTTATTTATCTGTTTGAAGCATGTCTCCATCGCAAATGCGAAACAATGTACTGTATTTTCACCCGTTGGTCAATCTATCCTAGGCGGCCTCCTGTCCATGATTGAATGTAATATTTAACGATTCATTCGCAGGACCATTGCCTCCAGACGTTCACCAGCGCAACGAAGCTGGAGAAGAAAGTGCAGGTTTGTTTACGTGAAATCAAACTCCATGAGAATAATAGGGTATTGAAAATTGGAGATCATGAGTCTCCACAGTGCTCTTAGAGTTCTGTGTAGCCTTCAGGAGAAGCTTTTTTTTAACCGGTTCCGTATCGACGTAAAAAATATAAATAGAGATATAAATTTCAGGCATTCCCGGACAGTGTCAATTTCTCAAGCGATTTGAAGAACGAGATCGAAGGAAGAATCGCAAAGCTCAAAGAGCAGTGATCTACAATATCTCTTTGTTATCTGAGCTAATTTGATTCATAAATGTGTTATTGTTCTCATCCACTATCATTGTTTAATTTTAGGAGTCAATTCACATGTTATATTGTTCGTTTTCTTTTCCTGGTTGTGTTCATCTTGAGCTTTTAAAGTAATTCGATGCATGATAAAGTGTGTTCGTTGCGTGTGGATGGATCATTCGAAAATTATCGGTTGGCAAGCCCCATATTAAATATCTCCAATAATTAATTTTTACATGAGTTACGTAGTAATCAGAAGTGAGATAAAATATTTTGTCTCTGAAGTTTTTTTATGATCGGAATGAATGGTTCCCCCCCCTTGAACCATTTTCCTATCTGAGCCTTACCAACAAATAAATCATCATATAAACGGTTAAATTATTTTATATTCACAGAATGGCTGACAATTCGAAGATCGTTATTCGCTGGGAAATCGACAATGCGACAGAGAAATTTCAAACGGGAAAGGTCGTATCAGGAATCTGCGAAGAAGGGGGATTCAAATGGTGAGTCGAGTCATAAAATAGTAATTTTACAATTAACTTAAGAAAAGGATGGGGAGGAGATTGTCCACTGTTATAGAGACTATATCTCGAATTACTCACACAGTTTCATATTGCCTGCAAGTCGCATTCGTTCGCCTCAATTGCCACTGAGTGCAGCTGATAATATTAAATAGTTTTATTGCAGGATTATCACAGCTGAGCGTACTGGGAGTTCCTCTGATATCGAGAAGACTGATTTCATTCTACAATGCGATCCCATGCATGATAAACCGTGGAAATGCGAAGCGGAAGTGGATATGCGACAGTGCTTAGCTGATGGCACGGCCGACATGACATGGACTAAGGTATGAACCGTTGTGCGATACTTCATTCTCCTCCATTTATTGTTACGAACTGGTTTAAATTAATTTATTCATTTTACAGGAACGCTTCTGCTTCGATGAGAATAATGGAATGTTTAATCACCACAGTGATTTGAGCTGGAAAAGAATGAGTGATCAGGTGAATATGTTTTCTCACATTCATTTTGAGTATACATACATCAAACTCGACGCGAGACGATCGTATATTTGAGCATTAGCCGTTATCTGATTCATTTTGTACCCCTCAATATCAAAAAGTTTCCGCACACTTAAGTACAATTGTAAATCAGCGATGCATCATCAACGGCAAGGCCATTTTCGAAGTCAGCATCAACATTATCAGCTCGGAAAAGTTAGTTATTTTCTGTATTCTGATCATTATCAGCACCGATTATATTCTCACGATCTCATTCATTCTATATTTATTTATTTTAAAAAAAACCAATTAAAAACAGAGGATCGTCTTCCGTAATGATTCATTCAATAATTTATTAAAAGGATGTACGCTATGTCGAAGTTTGTTCTCCGCTGGGAAATCGACGATGCGGTTGCGAAATTCGATTCGGGTAGAGTGGAAACAGAAGAATTACCTAAGGGAGGATTCAAATGGTGAGTCAAATTGCTCGATCTCATGGAGAAGAAATATACATACGCACTTTAAAGTGTTTACATTAATATATGCATTTTTTTAAAGTAAGCTTTTGTATACCTATTAATCTTTGATGATACATTGATTACATTGATCAAATTGACTAATTTAGCTGCAATGTCAGGTCTTTTGATGCTGCACCGAATGATGCACAAAGGACGGATTTCATTCTGCGATGTGACGCGGGCCACAATCGTCCTTGGAACACCGAATTTGAAGTAGACATTCGCTTCATCAAAGCGAATGGTACTGCTCTGCAAAGCGGGCATCAAAAGGTATTCAACAATTCTAATTGTTTCCCTTAGAACATATTTTTATAGATACATATGTCAATCAATATATATTTTTTAAATGTTTGTTTATTTATTTATATATCAGTGGCTATTTTTTTCAGTTTCTCGTTAACTTGGATTGGATGAACCGCACATGGCTTCACAAAAGCCACGTTTCTTGGGGAGATTTTACGTTTCCCGTAAGATTTTTTAATCGTTTAATGTTTTCTTTCATGTCACTTTTGCTCAATAAAAATAATTCGGCGTTTGACATTGAGGTAGTAACCACAATTTATTAACATTCAGGGTTACCATTACTTATTGAACGGAAGTGTCACGGTCGAGTTTCGCATCAACATCATCAGTTCTGAGAGGTTTGTTTTGGTTTGTAGGCCATCACTGGATGGAATGAATTGGCTGAAGTATCAACTTGATATGCGCATGTTTAAATATTCGACATAAATTCATGTTATAGAGGTGAAATGGACGTGAATAAAGTGAATAAAAAAGATTTGTACTTTTTAGAGGTGAACTGATCGCTGATCCGAATCAGTTCTCCATGCCGAATAGAAGAAGTGACGTCATTCTTCTGATTGGAGAGAAGAGACTGCATGTTTCCAAGGAGGTATTTCAGATATATTTGCTCGCACAAAAGATGCTTTCAGTTTCTCTCGATGCATTCCCCGGTCTTTGAAAAAATGTTTTTCGGAGATTTCAATGAGAAGAGAAAGGATGAAATTGAGATCAAAGATGTGATCTATGAGGTTAGATTTCGAAGAATTTCTGTGATTTATTGTGGCCATTTAATTGTAATATTTCAGGAATTTGTTGATCTTCTTCTCGTTATCTACCCTGGTCACGCGGAAGTAACTGGTAGTTCACGACTTCTGTTTTTTGAAGAACTTTTTTTTAAGATGATACGGTACTTCATCTTCTCGAGCTGGCTGATCGGTTCCAGATGAAAGTTTGTTCTAGGGCTTTTTCCAATTGTTTTTCCATCACTTTTGATGTAGGCAGATTATTTATTTAGTAGTATTTGATCAAAGTTGGAGCTATTTTCAGCAGGTCATCCACCAAGCTGATATGCTGTTAAGATCGTCGAAGAAATTCTCAACGGCTCATAAATTGCGTATCTCGGAGCAATATAAAGGGCTTGAGGGCTTAAGCGTAAGTGGTAGTTGCAGTGTTGCTATAGAAGATTGATCATAAATTTCAGAACTTTTGCATACTCAATTTTTCGAGCGCCTCCGAAGTTGCGGAGATTGAGGTTGGGAACTGTAGGTTTTTATGATGATATCAAAGAATTCAGTTGACTCCCGAGTTCGCCAACTTCTCTGCTGATATGAAGACCGCAATCTGCGTTCGAGTTATGAAGCTCGTTAGAGATAAAAAGTATTAGAATCGATCGAATTCTCTCTTTTTTGTCGATCTGTCATGCACATTCTTTACCGTAATCGATCAAGTGTCTGTTTCCTGTCGCCATTCTTGAATGCTTTTTCTTGTTGTACACATGTAATATTAACTCGCATTACTAATTCTAATACATCCGTTATCGCTTTCACATTTAATGCAAACATGAAAATCCAAGATAAATATGATAGAGGAGTGTGGATCAAGATTATTAAGAAGGCGTTGGTTATAACCAAATATAATTATCTGTATCAGAATCAACACATTTTCAACCTTTTTAAAGTGCTCTCTTTGCTCTTCGCAGATAGCATCCATAAATTGCATTGTTAGAAGAGTCTGTGCGGAATATATTTCAATTTCCGCATTGACTCTCTTTCAAATTCCCCATTCCTCATTAGGGCTCTTGATTTCCATTGTTTGGTCTGGTTGGTTTACGCCGGAATGTCGTTTGCCGAAACGCAGTTGTCGATTTTTCACCCCTCCCCCCTGAACCCAACCTTCAAAATTTTGCAATTTCGTTCCATCCTTCGCATTTTGATCGCATTGAGCTTTATTTCTGCTCTATTTTCCTTCGCTCAGACCATATTGATTTTATTTTCGGGATATCTTGTTAATTCTTAGTAGAGCCGAAAAGGGAGGGGACGAAGGGGAAGATGGAAGATGGTTTTATCGAGACGTTTCGTCACACCGTGACATCATCAGTCGAAATTATAGCTAACGGTATTACAAATCATAGACAACCAGGTTAAACGATCTAGTCAGTGTGAGTAAAACTTGAAAGTGAAAAGGGAGAGAGTGGAACAGGAGGGAAGGTAGTTTGGGAAAGGAAAAGGGAAGGGGGGTGTTGACGAGAGAGTACGGAGGGAGGAGAGAGGGATGGGAAGAGAGAGAAGAAGGGTGAGAGAGCATGGAGAAATGAGAGAGTGAGATAGCGGGGAGAAGAAGTGGAAGGGTAGATCAAAGAAGGAGGGGATGGACTAAGAAATGTTGAGGGTCTGTAGGGTAATAGGAGCATTCTCCTGGGCTAGCTCAGCTCTATTGTTGAGGGAGGGGGTCAACTGTTGTATGTACATTGCTTCAACAATCTTACGACGGCAAGTATTGGATTCTCTATGAATGATTGAACCAGTGAGAGTGATGGGCATACTATTGTGGTCGCTAATTGCGTGTAATGCAAATGCATTGTGCTTGTAACTTTAACAGGTGGGATTTCGAGCACATTTAAGGTGGTCATAAGCTCTCAAATGGAGTGATCTGGCTGTCTCGCCTATGTAACTCAGTGAGCAAAGGGAACACTGCATGTGATAGACAATTCCGGCGGTTTGGCAACAACCCTATCCCAACGTATTTCCCTCCTGATTCTCCCTTCCTCCCCCCTTTCACCCTCAATTTCACTCACACTGACTAGATCGTTTAACCTGGTTGTCTATGATTTGTAATACCGTTAGCTATAATTTCGACTGATGATGTCACGGTGTGACGAAACGTCTCGATAAAACCATCTTCCATCTTCCCCTTCGTCCCCTCCCTTTTCGGCTCTGCTAAGAATTAACAAGATATTCGACTACGATGACGAAGATTACTGAGTATTCACTGATTATTTTCGGGATTTCATTTTAATCTTTAATTTATAAATTTATTCATAGAATGACTGACAACTCGAAGCTTACTCTTCGTTGGGAGATCGTCAATGAAAGTGAAAAAAATGCAAGGGGATCACTGGAATCGACAATGTTCGATGCGGAAGAATTCAAATGGTGAGTCTAAATAGGGCACATAAAAATGCGACTATATGGTTTTGGAAGTCGTAATCAGCAATATCAGCCCGAATGAGTTTATCTCACTCATCAAATTTAATTTTTCACAAACAATTTTGTTCAAACAATTTGTTCCTGTTAAGTGGTGAACCGATCGCTGTCCCGAACAAGTTTGCTGCACCGAACAAAAGGAGTGACGTCGTTCTGGTGATAGGAGAGAAGAAACTCCACGTTTCCAAGGAGGTTCTTTTTTGATGTTTAGGAAGGTGAAAGAGTAAAAGTAAGATCAAAAAAGTTCTGGCTGGAATAATACTTGCTCAATTGATAGAGTTTGATTCTTTCCCACCCGACAAGGCCTTTCCATTTTTGGATTTCACCTTTTTAGGATACGTCAAATAATAACAGATTTCATGAAATTTATGAGTAGAGAGGAGAGTTAGAATTTTGAATTCCAAGCTAAATCAATGATTCTTCTTGAATTCGTTTCAATAATTGGTCGAGGGTTATTGTACTAAGAATGATTGATTATCAGAATCAATTATCTCTTCATGTCTGCATGTTTAATATGAATATCCAAGTAAGGAATGTTTATTTTCAGCTTTTGTCGTTTCATTCTCCAGTTTTCGAAACTCTGTTTTTCGGAGAATTTGCGGAAAACGGAAAAGAAGAAGTCGAAATCACAAATGTTATCTATGAGGTTTGAAACTCTCTCCAATACCCTCCAATCGGCATTTCAGGAGTTTGTTGATCTTCTTCGCATGATCTACCCGGGTAGCTTCACGGTTACTGGTGAATCAAGATTGTTCGAATGTTTCTAATCGATAACTTCAGATGCTACGGTAATTCATCTTCTGAGCCTCGCAGATCGATTCCAGATTGATGTTTGTCATTTTTTTCTTTCTTTTATATTCCTTCGAGAAACGGGCTAACACAAAATGGTTTTTCCCCAACAACAAGAAAATAAATTCAGTACATCTGCGAATGGGCTGGCGAACATCTTCGATCTTCTAAGAAGTTCAGTACAGCTGAGAAACTTAGACTGGCTGACTTGTACAGACTCAACGGTTTGAGGGTATGTAGTCCCTAGTAGTGTGGCGAAAACGAGTCTCGGGAACACAGTAGGCACTGCCTACTGTGTTTCGGAAGATCGACTCGCTTGTGATAACCCATTTCAGTAAATTCAATTATAGGACCATTGCCTCAAGTCGTTCTCAACTTCCCAGAAGATCGCCGAGCTCGGGGTAAGCTATAGGATAACAGTGTAACGTATTGCTAATGGGAAACATTATCATTGCAGTTGGCTCCCGAGTTCGCCTACTACTCTGCTGATATGAAGGCAGCAATCGGCGTTCGAGTGATGAAACTCGTCCAAGCGAAGAAGTAGGTCGATCCCTGCTATGAGTTTCCTTTCTTGATCGTACTCGATCGATTTTTCTGTACTATTGTCCTACTGTTTTTGTCAAGAAGTTGTTTAACCTTTTTCCATGTGTTGTTTCATCTCTAAATATTCCGTTGTTGAGAAGTCTGATAAAGTATCTTGTTGTGAGCGTTTTTTTTATGGAGATGAAGAAGGAATGGTTAATGCCAAGCCTGACTACCTGTGTTGCCTGCGATATGTTTTCTCTGCGCATGTGCGTTGTGAGCACCTCCCAAAAATTTGATCTAATCGCTCACACCTTCGTTGTCAATTGGCATTCGTTTTGCACTTTTTTCTTTGAAATCTGCATAATGCCGGTAAGTAATCAGTTTACAGAATGGCCGACAACTCGAAGCTCAGTCTTCGCTGGGAAATCGATAATGCTGCAGCAAGATTGGCAACGGATAAGGTGGAGTCGGGAGTGTTCGATAAAGGAGGATTCAGATGGTGAGTCGGGTACACTCTGGAATTGCTCACCTAATAGTTCACCTAATATCCCACTAGTTAGTTGTATCTTAGGTGAACCGTTAGGTGACGTATTAGGTGAGCAATACCAGAGAATTATCTGTACTGCTTCCTGAATGCGCCCAGTGAGAAGTTTGTGGTAGGACCAATATTTAATTGGTGATGCAGTTCTCTTTGTCTTTGTGATCTCTTTCGCTAGCTCCCTCCTCATAGAACGCAGTGATCTCTAGTACAGGAAGAACCGGGGAAAGCAGTTTGAAGCTATCTTGCCAATGGAAATTGATCCGCTTTCAGGATTATCGCTGCTGGAAGAAACGCGGATGTGAGAGATTTTACGGATTTCACTCTGCGCTGTGACGCGGGTCACAAGAGACAGTGGAAATGCGAGGCGGACGTGGATATGCGACAGTGCTTAGCTGACGGATCAACGGATGGTTCATGGACGGATGATGACGAACCGGGTTGTTTAAAAAAAACTTACTAATACTTTGTGAGAATAGTCTGAGCCAAAAATCGAAAAAGCGCCGAAAACCATGGACTGATGATGATGATGAACCGAGTTGTTTTTTTTTCTGCCTTTTTCAATAATAATTCTAGATGGTTTATCCATCCATCGATCGGTTTCAGGTGCGCTTCAGCTTCAATGAGAATAGTTGCAACGCTGTGTTTCAAAGTGGATGGGACTGGGACGCTATGATTGGCCAGGTAAAACTTTTTTCTCACATGCAATAGTTTTTTTTAAATTATTTCATGATCAGGAGTGTATCATCGACGGAAAGGTCATTTTCGAAGTCTCCATCAATATTATCAGCTCGGATAGGTTCGTTATGGTTACATAAAAAGATTAATAAATATTTTCATTTTTGTGGTGAACCAGTCGCTGACCTTATGAGGTTTGCTGCTCCGACCAGAATCAGTAGTGTCATTCTGAAGATTGGAGAAGAGAGACTTCATGTTTCGAAAGAGGTATCAATATTTTTTGTAATGTTATCATTATTTTTTAAATCTAAATGATTTTCAATATTTTCAGCACTTGGCCCTTCATTCTCCCGTATTCGAAACTATGTTCTTCGGAGATTTCGCCGAGAAGGGAAAAGAAGAAGTGGAGATTAAGGAAGTCGTTTTTGAGGTTTGAGTTATTCTCCAAACCCTTTCCAGTAAATGAATATTTTTCAAGGAGTTCATCGATCTACTCCATATGATCTACCCGGGTCGTTTCACGGTCACTGGTAAATAACTATTTTTCGATTCACTCAAATCGATAACCTCAGATTCTAGCGTATCCCATCTTCTGTGTCTCGCGGATCGATACCAAATAAAGGTAAATAATAATGTTAATGAAGCGGTAGTTGTCTAATTGCCCGGAAGAGTGTCTGACCTCTATCCATCGCTGACCGATTACGATTTTACGATTTTAACACATTTATCAAGAGGTCAGGGGATGAGAGCTCTGATGTGCATGGCATTCCAAGTGGTTTTCCTCGCTTCGTTGAGAAAGTTTGGGCCGATTGTCGTGCGGAAAATATCGGCCCATCTTGTCATTGGGCGTCCTCTCCTTCTTTTCCTTCGCGGGTACCATTCGATCACAGTTCGGCTC
>LS518958.1:0-17398 GCA_900490845.1 Pristionchus japonicus
ATAGTTAGCACATCTAAGCAGTTTTGTACCTTCTTTCCATAGCTGAAGGCCGAGTTGGGATCGGGCGAGTAGAGGGAGTAGAATGAGACACTGGGGACTGTGGGGCATATCCCCAACTCACCCCGACTCATAGTTAGCACATCTAAGCAGTTTCGTACCTTCTTGCCATAGCTGAAGGCCGAGTTGGGGTCGGGCGAATAGAGGGAGTAGAAGGAGACACCGCGGACTGTGGGGAATGCCCCAACTCACCCCTACTCATTGACAGCACATCTAAGCAGTTTCGTACCTTCTTGCCATAGCTGAAGGCCGAGTTGGGGTCGGGCGAATAGAGGGAGTAGAAGGAGACACCGCGGACTGTGGGGAATGCCCCAACTCACCCCTACTCATTGACAGCACATCTAAGCAGTTTCGTACCTTCTTGCCATAGCTGTAGGCTGAGTTGGGATCGGGCGAGTAGAGGGAGTAGAAGGAGACTCCGGGGACTTGTGGGAATACCCCAGCTCACCCTTACTCATTGCCAACTCATCTAAGCAGTTTCGTACCTTCTTGCCATAGCTGAACTCCGAGTTGGGATCGGGCGAGTAGAGGGAGTAGAAGGAGACTCCGGTGACTTGAGGGATGTAGCCAGTGACGGTTGTGGCATTCTGTAAATAGTAGTGTTGTTAGATAGAATTATTCGTACTCGTGAGTATTCGAGTATTGAAAGGAAAGTGACTCGCTTGCGAATATTCGTCGAGTAATACTCGAATAAACAACGTAAATATACAAATATCCCAAAACTCGGAGCGGAATTATTTAGAATCCATTCGAAGAGCTCAAAGCCTCTATCATCACTGGTACCATGATATCCTGCCGTTTTGAATCAGTTATACATGAGGAAAGCAAACAGCATGAGAAATTACCTCTTTGAGAACCGGAATGACGATAATTGCCGGTCCCCACATGAACTGCTCTATTTTCTCACGACCGGATTTTATCTCACCTCCTTCAAAACCGGAGTCACCAGTATCGCCGGTCCCCACATGAACTGCTCCGAGATCTCAAGTGTTTTCCTGTCCTCTCCAAAGTCGAAGAAGAGCGGGTGAATGACTGTATCTCCATACAGAGAAGCCTTGTAGTGGAGGCTGCAGAATGTTTCATTATTTTTGAATGATTATTTGTTTCAAACGATCCCTCTTCATTCACTCAGGGCAGTAACATTTAGCCACTTACGTGTAAAGATATGGCAGGTACGCGTATCTAAATTCATTCGCATTCTTCGTTGCATTGGCGACTGACGGCCACACTGCAGGGTCCTGATCTGGGGCGTCATCCGAGTTGTGGTTGCTGAAAACATTGACAATTCAATTTCCGATTCGCTGTATCTCACTTTTAGATTCCATGCAGATCTAGTTCATTCACGTCCAACCGCGTTTTCTTTAGGAATCTCCCCCTTTTTGTCTCTTTTTTCGCCTCGATTTCTTGAGTTGAATTTGTTGAAATTGATGTTATACACTATCGATTTTGTACCAAAAACAGTTAATTGAACTTACCGATAGAAGGAGTGGAATGCGCCGAGTTGATGCCATCTCAAGCACAGTTCTTCTGTGGTGTTTCCGTTGAATCCGCAAACGTCCGACCTGAATTTCGAAAAGGCTGTTAATGATTGTTTTTTCATTGAAGCTCGGACCTGTTTCAGGATGTTATATGATCGTGATCTTTCTCTATTGGGTACGCTAGAAGAAGAGAAGCTAAATAGGCTGAAGAGTTTCGAAAATCCGACTGACCCAACATATGGAATTCCGAACAGATTGAACTCCATCACTCCGATGACGGCGCTGCGAAGATCCTGGAACAGAGGCTAGTATAGTTCGAAATACGGGTCGTCGCCTCTTCATTTCACACACTCTCTCTCCCCTCTAACCGGTGAAAGAGTGTGTGAAATGAAGAGACGATAGCAGGTCTGAGTTGGCTCGGACGTACCTCCCACGTAGCAGTATTATCGCCCAACCAGTGGCCTCCGAAACGGCCAGAGGAGGGGAATGTGGATCTGAAATTTCTCAATTCGTGGAAATTCTACATCTATTTTTCTCAAAGTTTTGTCTTTTCCATGATCTTGATTCTCCGAAGTGAGTTCTGAACAAGTATCAAAAATGAGTGGTGATCAAAATTGATTACCTCGAGATTACGACTCCTCTCTTTCCCGTGGCCGATCTCACTGCATCTGCGGTTACGCGCGATTCGCTCCAGCCGTATCTGTAAATGCATTTACACGTTTTCGAAATTTCTAGGGATGTCCGATAGAATGGCAGAATGTAGACTCAAAATATGAAAGGGCTGACAATGAGTGCGTATTGTACTGACGCACACTGCCTCTCGCGCTCATCGCCCTCATGCAGACTGTTTTGTAGGCGAGGAAAGCATCCTTGAAATAATTATTTATTCACAATATAAAATTTAGTTTTCCTACCTTCCCGAACTTCCACACGGCCTGGGTCTTGTAGGGAGGGTTGTCCCACTCGGAGTCCGGGCCTAAATACACAAATTTATCGATCATTTTACCAGTCATTGGACAGCTCAGCGGTTTAAGACTCGAATGATCTGCTTTTTCTAAGTAGAAAGGCTTTGCCTCATTTTCATACCTTCTTGTCATTTTTAGAAGTTCTTGGTCCCTAAACCTCACCACTAGAAGGACAGGAAAGCGGCTTGATATTCGGGTGGCCATCTTTGTCGAAGTAGAAGGGATGAGCCTCATTCGTCCCGAATGCCGCTGGTTCGTTCATGTCGATCCACGCGCCGTCGAAGGGGATCTGAATTTATTTACCTAAATTTATCACCCGAAATAACGATTGCTGTGGGCTCAGATTTCTGCTTTTTTTCTATTTTTTTCGGAAGCTCATTAATTGAACTATAAAACTTTGTCTGCCATAATCATTGACACACAAGTCATTGTTTTTCCGTTCGATTGCTCCGACCTATTCATGAAATCTTCTAAATTCGTCAGTCCACCACTCCTTCGTCTTCTGCGGGTCGAGAAAGTCGCGTAATTTACGCTACTTTCTCGATCCAGCGACTCTAACCTAACCTTAGAAAATCTCTCACCTGGTCATGAAACCTCCTAAATTCGTCAGTCCACCACTCCTTCGTCTCCTTCTGTGGGTCTAGGAAGTCGTGTGTTCAACACTACTCTAACCCCATAATGGCTCTTACCCTCTAATCCCAGGCTCTAACCCCATAATGGAACATAATGAACCAAAAACGCAAAACTCGAAACGGCACACCTGGTCATGAAATCTTCTAAATTCCTCCTCCCACCACTCTCCAGTTTCCTTCTGCGGATCGAGCAACTGGTGTAATCTACACTACTCTCTCGATTTTCAGACTCCAGATGAATTTAAAATGCTAACGATAAGTATAAAGATTCCTTAGAACCAGAAATCACTAGCCTGGTCATGAAATCTTCGAAATTCATCCGTCCACCACTCCTTCGTTTCCTTCTGTGGGTCGAGAAAGTCGGGGAAGGCGACGTGCTTGTCCGGCCAGACCACGGAGAGGAGGATTTTGGTGTTCTGTGTATAAAAACGCTCATAAAAAGCGAAAAAAAAATAAAGCATCTTTATCTTTAGGAATCTCCCCCATTTTGCCTCTTCCTAGCAGCTTTACGACGTTCCTGCTTTATTTGTGACTTCTTCAATTTGAACTTACTCCCTGAACAGTCTACTTTGAATGAACTAAACATTAACTAGTGCTGCAATTTCAAGCTGAATTGGTTCTTTTTGGCAAGACCACGGAGAGGAGGATCTTCGTGTTCTGAAATCAAGTTTCAACATCAGGCTTTGTAGGGAAAAGCTGATGGTTCTTAAGGAATTGGTCTGGCGTTTTATGCCTCGTTCGTTGATAATGGTGACTTATTTCTAACTACTATTGTCCATCCATTCTTGTCCCTCCATGAGTCCAGAAAGATTTGTTCACCTTGACAAGCGGATACAGGTCCTGAACGTCGTGAGGAACTTCATCCAATCGCTCCCACTCGATGAATGAGGCGTTCTGAAAAGTTGCTGACTTTAAAGTTTATTTATTCTCCAAGTTTATTGACAAGGTTGCTGCTGCGCTAAAATGATCTTAAGCTAAAGCTCCTTAAAACTACAGGCAATATGGCACATTGCGAATCGTTTGCTACGACGTTTGGCCAACCCACGCTTTCTAAGTGGGCACTGCATCAACCAGGATGAAATTGGAGGGAATGTCTAACTCGCGTGCCACCTACAGTTCACAAACCTTATCAATCGCTCTCTGGAACGTCTCGTAATCCACTTCAATGGCCGGGTCGAAGATGAGAATTTTGTGTTTACTCATCTTCGACTATACATACCCGTCTATACGTCTATTCATCTAAGCATGGTCAGGCCATACTTACTTTATCGATAGCCCTCTGGAACGTCTCATAATCCACTTCAATAGCTGGATCGAAGATGAGTATGTTGTGCATACCCATCTTCGTCCATACATACTCATCTAAGCATGGTCAGGTCATACTAACTTTGTCGATTGCTCTCTGGAACGTCTCATAGTCCACTTCAATGGCCGGGTCGAAGATCAGTATATTGTGCATGCCCCAGTCGTGCAGTTGTTTCACGTAGTCACCAAAGCCGGTCCAGTTTGCCTGGAAGGAATCAGATGATCTCCATTGTCAACAGTATCTCAGCATTTACTTTGGTGTACTCCCTTCAAAAGACTCTTCCTCGGTATTAAAGCAAAAAATATTCAAGGAACATCAAATACCTCGTAAATCCTTTCCACTAAGCAGAATTTTGGGAAGATTAGTCGGTGATAGGAACTTTCGAATGTGCGGATCAACTAGCCAATTTGTTTCACTTTTTTGCTCCCACTGTACGCTCACCCCAATCGTAAAATCCTTCTTCCTCTCCATATAGTCGATATCCGCATACGCGACGTCGAATGGAATCTGGTAACCTGGAATTGGAAACCGTAAAGGTTCTGACACGTCAAGCGATATTACAGTCGTACGACTACACCATGTGAGACCAATTGGTAAGGCCAGGCCATACGCGACGTCGAATGGGATCTGGTAACCTGGAAGTCATCATCATCATCAGGGCTGTGCAAAAATTATACGGTCTCTCAATTTCCCATGCTCTCTCGCTTTGTCTGACCGGCGAGAGAGCATTGCGAAATGAGAGACCGTAAAATTTTTGCACAGCAACATCATCATCATCGTCTGTCCGGAACTTCTTGGATATCTGACCCAGAACAACCGCCCGCATCGGCAAAACGGGGTGGAAAATGAGCATGGTAGGGATATAATATTCTTTGAGCGAAGGCTGGGCCAGATATCCAAGAAGTGCCGTATATCCAGGGCGAGCATACTTACGATAAGGGTCAACCAACAAAGAAGACTAGTAGGAAATTATGCTTCATTGTCAGAAGATGGTCCCAGGTTTTTTCTCATGTTTAGAAGAAGATGAAGACAATATGCACCTCTCACTGCATTCACTCGACTCTTCAAGTCGTCCAAGGATTTGTAGCCGTAGCGGCAGAGCTGGAACGAGAAATTCGAAAATAAAACCTTGTATGAAAAGGAATTAACTGCACAGACCTGAAACCCGAGTGCCCAATAAGGCGGAAGAAAAGATCGACCAACGAATGCGGTGTACTGCTGGACTACCTGTAATTAATTGATTAATGAAATGCGACCCGTATTGAGTGCGAATATCTATTCATTTGTTGAACTCTCTTCATTTCACACACACTCTCACCGGTCGGAAGGCGAGAGAGTGTGTAAAATGAAGAGACGATAATATTGACGAATTAGATATTAACTAATAACTAACCTCAGCAGGAGTCGGACCAGGGAATACGTATAAGTCCAGAATGCCGCCGATCGTGCGATAGACGTAGCCGGGGGAGGGGACGGTGAGGACCTGAAAGTTTGTGATCAGTAGTTTGTGATTAGAGTGCGGAAAGCAAGAGTTGGCTCTCCTCATTGAGCACACTATCTCGCAACTGTGACCGGTGAGAGAGTGTGTGAAATGAAGAGAGTAACTCTTGCTTTCCGCACTCTATTTGTGATCATTCAGTAGCTTGTAAGGTTGACAGATGAAGAAAGTGTGAAACTGACAAGTCGAACTTGAAAATAAAATAAAACTGTCAATGCATAATAGAGAAGAAACGAACATCCTGCGAATTCGAGTTGAGGTAGAGAACGCCATGCGCCTTGCCGTCATCTTCGACGACCATGTAGAACGGGTGCACGCCTGCATTTTCAATGAATTTATCGTTCACATTTTCAACGGTTCAAAAAGCTCAAGGACCAGTTTGGATTCCACATTTTCAATCTGCATGCGATCAATATTGTGTGAATGCCCAATGTTTACGATGAGTAGTCACTCAGGTTTTTTGATACATTTTGTGACTGAAGTTGCACTAGAAAAAGCTCGAGAAGAGAAAGACTAGTTCATACCATAAAGATTCTTCGTATTGAACTTCAAAGTGTATCCACTCCCCTCCACATGCGAGTCCGGCCCTTCATCCCTCGCGAACATTCCCCACTTGGTGTAGCGGGAGAAGTCGTGCTGGAAAATTCGAACTATTCTTCCTTTTTCACCGGTTTCATTGGGGGGTACAAACACCGTCTATTATCCTCAAGCGGACCAAAATTTTAAAGCGACAAAATTATGCTCTGAGTTCCATTCACTCAATTTTCCGTGGAAAGCTGCAGAAAAGGTGAGAAGTGAGAGAACGTTGTGACGAAGTGAGCCTAACCTTGAGATTCGGGTGCACGTTCTCTCCCCAGCCGAACATGTTCGTGGACGGCAGTCGCACAGCTAGTTGGATGAGCTTATCGGAGAAGATGAGGCCACCTGAATGATCAAATCTTTGTAACTCGTGAACTCAGCAAGATCTACACTACCGGACAAAAGTATTTGCGATTTTTTCAAACCGTCGTAACTTTCCTCACAGGCAACTTAGAGACTTCTGGTTATCTGCATTTCGTAGGCAATCTATCTCTCCACATAACCAGGATATGGAGAACTTTGGCTGATTCCACCATCTAATTATGAACTAATTACGCCCAATGAGTGGTATTTTCGGATTTTCCAGTTTACTAACGGGAATTTCCCGGGTGTTCCCAATCTCAGCGGTGGTAGTACATCCATGCACGAGTACCGTTTCTTTTGTTTCAGTTTCAAGCAGCCAGCTCAATTTTTCGAGACCTCATATTTTTCGTTTTTCCGCTCTAACTTTTGTACCAGTCGACCGACCATGCCCAAATTTTTCAGGTTTGATGTGTGAGTGGTGAGACACCTTCCGTTTGCATTTGAGCCGAATCGGGCTCGAAACCAGAAAAGTCTGGTTTACAATGTTACTCATTTTGAACACTCTGTCTCTAGCCGCTCAATTAAGCCAAAAATCTGATCTAGTACTATGCGAAGCTACTGCACCTAGGGACTGTGCATACAAAGTTTTGAAGTCGGGGACTTAAGTTCAGGGGTTTTACGGATCGAAATCCGACGACATTTTTTTATGAATAAATTTGCTATTCACAAATACCCTTCACTATAATTTGGTGTTTTCGAGGTGTAATGTCTCCATGTTACTGCACATAACTTCTTATGTGCTTACATGATGAATAGACTCGGTTTGCAAGCCAAAGCTCGCAGTTTGCGAGATCATGTTTTCGTCCAGCTCGTAGTTTTCCTTTAAAATGTCATCGGATTTTGATCCGTAAAACCCCTGAACTTAAGTCCCCAACTTTAAAACTTTGTATGCACAGTCCCAAGGTGACGTAGCCTCACTTAGTACTAGATCAGATTTTTGGCTTAACTGAGCGGCTAGAGACAGAGTATTCAAAATGAGTAAAATTGTAAACCAGATTTTTCTGGTTTCGAGCCCGATTCGGCTCAAATTCAAACGGAAGGTGCCTCACCACTCACACATCATACCTGCAAAATTTGGGCATGGTCGGTCGACAGGTACAAAAGTTAGAGCGGGAAAACGAAAAGAATATGGTGTCTCGAAAAATTGAGCTGGCTGCTTGAAACTGAAACAAAAGAAACGGATCAATGGCGCAATGTACTCGTACATGGATGTACTACCACCGCTGAGATTGGGAACACCCGGGAAATTCCCGTTAGTAAACTGGAAAATCCGAAAATACCACTCATTGGGCGTAATTAGTTCATAATTAGATGGTGGAATCAGCCAAAGTTCTCCATATCCTGGTTATGTGGAGAGATAGATTGCCTACGAAATACAGATAACTAGAAGTCTCTAAGTTGCCTGTGAGGAAAGTTACGACGGTTTGAAAAAATCGCAAATACTTTTGTCCGGTAGTGTATGTTCTGCAAATTTCTACAACGATAATGCTAGAAATGAGCACCTGGACTGGTATCGAAGATTGCCTTCCCATTCGACCGCTGAACTTGGAAGGAGAAGAGATCGGCAGTGTCCTTTACTGCCACTGTCAACTTCTCAGTAGTACTTTGAGTGGAGCGAGGAAGATTGAGAAGGTCGCCGGTTTCGAATCTGAATTTGGAGTTTGGAATGACAGAGATCAATTGATGCATCGTCGAATGAACTGAATTTGGCTGAAAAATTATTCTAACCTCTTCACGTTATCCTCAATCCGAATATTGATCACACTGTTGCCAATGTCTTTGTGAGAGAACTTCATCGTCTTGAGGTCTCCTCCACCCCACGGATTCGCGAGACCTGATGAGATTCTTGTACAGGGGACATGTCTCAACGAGCATCTTCCTTGCGTCATCTGCACAGCTTACCTGAGTATCGGCAAAAATAGATACCTTTGTTTTTCGTCAACTTCCACTCTCCATCTCCCACTTTGACTGCAGAATACCCCATCTTCTCCCTGGGCATGAAGCAGGAGGGCGTGTCGGGAGGACCGGTCTGTAGTTAGTAGTGTTTGTAAAACGGAGCGAGTAATTCGGACCCGACGTGGTAGGAGTAACGAATGAGAATTACCCGGGATAATGGAGAATGAAATTGTAACGTTAATTCGCGTTATCCCGGGTAATTCGTTTTTTCGCGGGTACCCGATGTCCCGGGTAGCGTTACATTACAAACTCTAGTAGTTAGGAATTGATACGTAATTCTTTGATTGGCAAAAGTTTCACTATTCAGATTGATCTACTCAGATTCAGAATGAAACAAGAGCATCGGGAGGACCGGTCTGCAATGATTTCATGAACTTTTTTAGCCCTTCGTTTTTTTTTGTCGAAGAAGATGTGCACTACTGGCGTGTAATCAGAAACTTTTTAAAAAAAACTGGGCGAAACTTATACGGTCTCTCACTTTTCCATGCTCTCTCGCTTTGTATGACCGGCGAGAGAGCATTGCGAAAAGAGAGACCGTACAATATTCGCCCAACCCTGGCGTGAATCTCACATTGGGTGGCAACTGATCATAAGTGCATCCTCTGCTCTCACAGTTGGTCTTGTTAGGGCCCGCTTCGGGCCAGCAATCGATGCGGAACTGGAATGAATGACGTTCAAGAAATACTCGAAGTCCTTGGAAGTGAGTGGAAATAGACATACGTTCAGATCGGACTTGTCCGCCGTAGAAACTCCAACCAAAAGGAAGAGAAGAGATGAAGCACGCATTTTGAGACCTTGAAAAGGCGCAAAAATTAGAATAAGAGTGAATATAACTATATTAAATGAAAACGGCGAAACCGATTGCGATACGAGCACTTTTCTCAAGAAAAGCGGAAGGGAAATTGATAAGGATGTATTGAGGTGAGTAAGCTATTCGCAAGGTTTATCATCACTTCTATGCAAACTAGCGATACTGCAATACTCAATTAGTCACTATTTGGGCAACTAATGAGCAAGGATAAAGCGTAGAGTGCTGATAGTGTGATGTAATCGTGGTTCAGTTGAAATGTGATGGGAACTTAGAGAAGCAAAAAAAAAACAGAAATCCATTGATGACAGCGAGGAATCGAGCGTTGAAAGCATAAACATCTGATGAATTAACATAAACAGAATCTCTGGCTCTCACCACTCCATACACTTTCTTGTTTTCTCTAATAGATAGGGGTCATGATTAGAGTGCGGTAAGTAAGAGTTCCTCATTCCACACGCTCTCTCGCCACTCTGACCGGTGAGAGAGTGTGTGAAATCAGGAGAGCAACTCTTTCCGCACTCTAGTCATGATGAATCTACACAGCGAAATCTAGTCTCGATTGCTTTCTTGAGCAGCGTGAACATACCAAATCGAAGGAAGAAATTCCAGATGTGAAACACATGTTGTTTGTTGGTTGGTTTTTTTTACCGCATGTTTTAAGTGGCATAGTTAGGCCGAGAAAGTGTGCGAAACAGATAAAGTTAGACCAGGAACCAAGCAGAGAAACGAGAATTCGCATCTGTTTCAGCTCAAGCAAGAACTCAAACTGTTGCTGTAGAACGGCGAATAGTGAAACTATCCGTAGGGTTTCTGAACCAGCAAACGAAGCTCAGATATTCACAATTGCCGCAAAAATGGTACTCAAAAACTTTATTCATAGTAACAATGGAATCGATGAAAGCCTCGCATGAAGTTATCGCATTTCCAACAGGTTCAAGCCAATGCGTCTGCTGAAAATACAATTAATGAATAACTTCAGGTTGAGTACGACCAACCGCAGTGCTCCTCTCTTCCAGACAACTATAGCACCGGCAACTGATACAAGAAGAACAATCCCGATCCACCACCACCAACTAGAAGACTGATTCTTGAGGTGTTCAGCCCACGCTTTGTCTATCACTGAAACTTGTAATCATGAACTCCTCTTTCGGAACTTCTTGGATATCTGGCCCAGAATAGCAGTTCTGATTGACAAATGGGGTCGGGAAATGAGAATGGTAGGGATTAGAGTTTGCAATGTAACACTACCCGGGATTACCCAGATTCACATTATATGTTCATTCTCCATTATCCCGGGTAACTCTCGTTCTCGCCTCCTACCCGGTCGGGTAAAAATTACACGCCCCGTTTTACAATCTCTAGCTATGTCCATTGTCTTAGCCAGTTCACCTCACCAGCAGTGATGGTTCCGTTGAATCCATCCCAAGCCACAGCTCCGTTGGAGATAAATAGTGTTGTCATCACTTCAGAATGCGATGAAATGAGACTTGGGATGTTTGCTTCTCCAGTGACTCTATAAAGTATCTTGCATGGGTTAATTGAGATTGTCAGGTGTGATGTTTCCCCTGATTAAGATCTTGCCAACCTTCCCCTTTCTTTCGCTATTGTCCTTTGTCCCACTTAGAAACACCCTATATAAGCGCACCATCATTTCACTCATGGTCAGTATTATGGGATAAAGATCTTTCTAGTCGACCCTTCTTCTCTCATGCTACACCAACAAGAGCAAGCATGACTAGCGTCAAGTCATGGCTTGAGAAGATTGTGGACTCACAACATGATCTGGTTGAGAGAAGTGTTAGTTCCATCATAGAAGAACACCAGATCATTGATTGGTTCAAGTGAGAATGTGGAGAACTGAATATCGTGATTCCTTTCAATGCATGAGAATCATGAGCTACATCTTTTTGTTTTTCTATCAAACAGAGTTAGAACGAGTATGCACAGGGTACAAAAAATGATTGTCTGGGGCTGGATAACTGCGGGGGTCGCGGAGAAGAAAATGGGAAATATTGCTTCGTACGAGCACTTGCCTTAACTTCCAGGTGGTGGTGCTCTGGAGCGATGTATGCCGTTGTACAGACGAGATTGTTGCAGTAGTGCGATGGAAAACTGAAGCACACTATGCATTTTGCGGTTTATTGAAAGCTAAACAAACCCTGGTGAACTAATCTGAAGAGTTTGATCGGATGCAATTGTAATTGTTCGATTGAAGCAACTGCACCCTGTATTTTTTGCGTTTTAGCCCATTTAGTTATGATGACTACCCCTGAATAAAAACGGAACAAAATAAACAAACTTTCAGCGCGCGGTATGTGCTGTCCAGAAGTAGTGAAGTTAAGGCCGAAGAAAGTTGTGAAATTGTAGAGATGCCGTTCATCGCCTGTGCCGCTGCAAAACAACTTCACAAAACAACCTACACCAACGAAAACAAACGAAAAAAAACAAAAACAGACAATCTGTCTCGATGAATGTGGATGATTAGTTGTTCCCGACTTTTCCAGTCTTTGAATTCGAGTAATCCCGAACCCGATTCTCTCAAGTATCTAAAATTTTGACGTTAAAAATAAAGTAAAATTAAACCAACTTCGGTGATGTTTGTCCGGTCAACCGATAGCTGACGTAATCATGCTGATTAACACATTGAATGAAATATCGAGCGGTTGCGTCGCTGAGCAAAATTTGTTTTTGTTTCGAAAAATTTGGAAACTCACTCAAACCGAGGGAATTCATATTGGCAGTCCAAGTAAAAACAGTGTATTGGAATTTCCATGTAAAAAGTATTGGCCAGGTTAGATTGTTGTGGGCAGCGGCATTCTGTCCGTATTGAAGGGTTAGTCATTTCGAAATATCGGAATACCATTTTCCCGTTCGACAGCATGCATTGAAATGTCGAAAACACCTCCACGCGTTCCAATTTTGGGAATATATCTCAGGGTAAGATTAGGGGAAGCGAATGTGATAACAGCCCTTCCAGACCAGGTGTCGCTGAGCAAACGACAGGTGTTCATAGATTGAGCAAAGGAAACGTACAGAATGCTCAAATCATTGGGATCCGGTCGATCGATTGCCAGAGTCGCCCGGCTAAACGGAAAATCATATACAAACATTCCGATTCGGTGGCTTTGCTGAAGTTCAGATGAGAGGATAAATGTTGCGTCGCAAGGTATCTGAAGAGATTTAATCTATAAGATATCTAGTTACCTTTTTTCACACAAAACAATTCGAACAATAGAATTTTACATTCAGTGTCTAAGGCTGGCACTTTTGATCTTTCCATACCATAGTACACTGCGTTTCCGGAAACTTTGGCGAGTGGAACAGAACCACTTCGTTATTTGGCGTTAGGATGTGCTCATTTAGACCGCAGACACAATCTGAAACCTCGTATCGTAAGAATATAATCGGTTCCGCTTGTGTACTACTCTTTCCTACCGTTGGCTTGATGCCAAGCCACGCCCCTTTTCACTTTCACTCGCGTTTTCGCAAGTTTACCGATGTTTATTTCATTTCAATTATCTATAACACGATTCTGCACCACTAAATAGGCAGGAACGAAACAACAAAATAATTTTTCAAAAGCGCATCGCTGATCGATTATTGTGTTCCGAACTATTCAGTTCGTAAGGCAGCCGCTTTACTGAACATTCGCAACGCACGATAAATTACAGCAACACAATATAAATTATCACCAAGATTCACTGCCGAGACTTGAATCTCAACATGATAAGGGTCGTCTCCGAGTCTAGACACTTTGACTATCGTTGGATTGGCTTGCGGCCTCCAGTCAAGGATGGGCAGTTTAGTGAACCTGTGAATTCCACTTGAGATTAGCAAGTATGAGGTCTCTAACGAAGCTATCTGTTCCCTTTCGTCGTTGAGAAACTGAACAACCCCAGAAGTAGAGTTAGTGGCGGATTTGATGTGATCTATTCGAATGGCATAGCCTGAAATATTTTTTAACGTTTATAATTAAATATTATTTCACAGCGATTCGATGCATTTATGGTGTGGTTACCGAAATGGGCATGACTAGTTAGCGATCGATTTCGGTGCTATGGCTGCATACATCGCTTTGTATTGGCCGCTTCCACAAACTGTTAAAGGGAATTTGATAACTTATAAGTTTCGGAGAAGACCCTTATCACGTTGAGATTGCATAAATGCAGTATAAGAGAGATAAAACAGAAGCGCCTTTTCCCATAAAGTTACACCATCAGCAAATCGAATCGCTGTGTTCCATAGTGATAGGTCGATCCGAGGAGCAGTCATTTGAATCTCTCCATTCTGCTCTCTCCTCTGGTTTCTCCCAACCACTTGTCAACCATAAGGAATGGGCGGAGTTTGAGAAAACCACTTGCCAACCATTGCCCCAACCACTTGTCAACCCTAATCCCAACCACTTGTAGGGAGGCCCGCCAGCAAGTGGTTGGGACTTTGGATGACAAGTGGTCGGAAGAAACCAGAGATCGTCAGAGAAGCGAGAGAGTGTGCAGATTTGAGAGAGACAGACCATTCATCAATCCGAGGGGATCGAAAAATGAGCTCGGGGTAGGGAGGGAATACTCTGTGAGAATAGTCTGGACCAAAAATCAAGAAATGCCGAATGCCGAAGAAATGCCTAATATTAATGTAATTGTAACACGAAACTGCCACACAAACCACTCAAAAGCTCGCCCGAGCCCAAAAGACCCCCTGTTGTCTCTACATGTCCTACCTGTACCTTAAAGACCTGGTGAATAAAGGATAAGAATAAGAATATTCTTACCCGATGGCGCAGTGATCAACGCCTCGCAATTGAATGGATAATTCAACGTAAGATTCGTCTCCGCATCAAGGTTCACGAAGGGATATGGGCATTGTTTATTTGCCACTGCGATATTCAACATTTTCTCCAAAACTTGGTTTTAGAGTTCGATAAACTGGACGCCGCCTCTTCATTTTGCACACTCTCTCTGACAGGTAAGAGAGTGTGCGAAATGAAGAGACGGCGACCCGTTTATCGAACTCTAGTTCACTCACGCCGCGTGTAAACGTTGATAACGTAGGAATGCGTCTGCGCGCTACTACTGTCTCTTTCCAGTTCACTTTCGATCTCCACCAGTATTCCAGTTGTCGGAGCGGACCAAATAACATCATCAACACTCGCAAATCTGAAGAGAGCGAGTTTCGGAGCTCATGTTTTGAATTCACTTCATTCTCATCATTTTATTCGCTATCGATCCTTTTTCATTGAGAACAAATTCGGAGACGATAAATCTGTAATCATATATGACCGAAACTTTGTGCGAAAATACTTTGTGTTCTGCTTAGACGAAATTCGAAAAATATGACCCTTCGTAGCATTCGGATTTGGGTTGAACTGAAAAGGGATCAAGTGAAAGAGAGAAAGCAACAACAACAACAACAACAACAACAACGACCAAAACAAGTCAACACACCTGAATAAGCTGTTCATATAGTCCACCTTCGCATGCAACTTCGCTACTAAATTCATTCGAGTGTATGTCCATATCAGCAAGATAGTATATTTTGTGCCCGAAGCAGCTCTCTGAAATCATTCACCAAATCATCTAGCTACGAGCCTAGTAGCGCTTCAATGCAATATAATACAACATTCGGAACTTCTTGGATATCTGGCCCAGAACGACAGCTTTGATGGGCAGATGGGAGTAGGAAATGAAAATGGTAGGGATAGAATATTCTGTGAGTATTGCATGGGCCAGATATCCAAGAAGTGCCCAATATTCATCCCATTTGCTTCGAAAAAACGCTGATTAAGATGGGTTTCTGCATGGGATTGGTTCTTCACGGCAAGTTGAGGCGAATCTGTAACGACCGCAACGCGCGCGGCGAAGTACTGCGTCAGGGTTACGAAATGTTGCGAAAGCCGCCCACGTTCCTTACCCGTCGCGTCTAGAGCGCGCGCTGTTTACAGTCGTTCTAGGTTCTCGGCTCCACTATCACCGTGTCATTTCTTTTCATACTCGATAGATTCAGATCTAGTAGCCAACCTGTGCTTTGATCATCATCTTCCGACAATCCAATGGCGAATGACGTAACAAGAAGAATAAATGAAATACCTCTCCCGACTAGCATCACGCAGAATGGTACTTTCACTGTATACACTGCTCACTCTGGTCAGTCACTAGTTTATGTTTCGAGCAATGTGACTCATATCGATCACAAATGTCTAGGAAGAAATGCTTTATGCGCTTAGGATATTCTTTTACCGGATCTAACTGCTGTTATACAATAAAAAAACGATAGAATGCATGCAAGCTACTACTTTCGACGATATGACATTTGTTAAATCGATTTACATGTCCATGAGGTTCACGCTGTTCGATCGCCTGGAAAATCGATCGAGAAATTCAAAAATCAATAATATTCAACATACCGTAATCCACCTCTTCTCCAAACAAAGACGCCAGCGCTACCGATAGAAATCATAATAAAAATGCCAATTAGCCACCACCAAGTGGAGATGTGGTGCTTGAGATGGTCAGACCACGATTTATCCATCACTGAATATCACAATATTCGTGCTCTTTTTCAGAACCAATTTAGAGCGAAAACGCAGTTATTCTAAAGCGAAAAGACAGCTTCGGTTAGAAAAAAAAGCTTCTACGCAGAGTCTAAAATGGATTTGTTTCAGTAGTGCGAACCTGCAGTTATTGTGCCGTTGAATCCATCAAAAGATACGGCTCCATTAGAAATGAACACGGTAGTCATTATTGAGCCAGTTGATGAAATAGCATCAGGAATTATCAATTCTCCGGTGACTCTGAAATAGATAAATTAGTTCTTCGTACAGTGATGGTCATACGCCATTGGCCACTTTTAATGCAACTTTTTTGCTAGAACTTCATAATTTTCCTTTCCTGAAAAAGTTCCATACGATTGAAAAAGAGGCCAATAGATTATGACCGTCACTGTAATATTTCCAACGTACAGCTCAATATGCTTCGCCGTAGTATTCGTTCCCTCGAAGAACACGATTCGGTCTCGTTCTGGCTCCAGCGAGATCGTGGATAGCTGAACATTTCTTTCTTTCAGAGAACAAAGATTAAAGGTCAAAGATCAAAGATCAAGTACTACCTTCACTTCCAAATGGTGGTGCATAGGCGCAACATAGGTCGTCACACAGGCGAGATTGTTGCAGTAGTGCTCGGGCCAGCTGGTATATTGGGAGTGAACATTATGCCAGGAAAATATCTGTTATTGGCGTAATTTTCGACCGCTCGGAGTGCGCGAGAGGAGTAGAATGCTCCACATTAGAGTACTTCAAAGTGGTAATCGCCTTGCTGTTTCACACAGTCTCTCGTCTCTCTAGCGGGTGAGAGAGGGTAAGAAAGGAAGAGACGATTACCCGGATATCGAACTCTACTCGACAATAGACTGAGACAATGGAGAGATGTTCTCTCCTGGCCTAGTGCCAGAAGTATTCGAAAAGCTCACTCTGGAGAGTCAAACTCCATCGTCTGATGCGATTCGAGCACGATGGTCGTGTTGCTGCAGCTGCATCCTGCGATTATTTGCATTTATTATTCTCATTTATTCTTATTTCGGCACTTGTGGAGTTCCCCGGAAGAATGGATATGTTTCACTCGTTCTATACATTGAATTGCCTAAGGTGTTCAGGCATGGATGGTTGCGTTGCCGCAGCTGCATCCTGTGATTTATTTGCCTTTATCTGCAGCATTTATTCTTATTTCGGCACTTGTGGAGTTCCCCGGAAGAATGGATATGT
>LS518958.1:30161-47133 GCA_900490845.1 Pristionchus japonicus
GCATAGGTGTAATAATCTGCCGTAGTATCTTGTGTATCACCTCGCGTTCGTTTGCCAGGCCGAAGGCCCTGTTCAAGTCCTGAATTGCGACGTGAATTATCAAGTTACTGAATTGTAGGATCTCGACACCCAGGGCAGCCCTCGGCAGAGTTTTCATAAAACTCGCTGATAATATCCAGGTGTGTTCGTTATCTTTACAAATTTGCAGCACGCTGGGGAGTTATGATAACTCGCTTTTTTATTTCATCAATCGAAAGATTAACTATCCACCTTGCTTCCATTCGAAAACGAAGGAAATTTAAAAATACAAAATGACTCGATTTTGGCAATGAAGGCGCAAAATTTGAAATAAAATCAGTTCATGATAAGGTTCTCGAACTTTCGCTACCGTAACTAAAACAGATCGAAGGTTCCCATTCAACAACGCAGCCATTTTTTGCTTTTCTATATTACTTTAAGGACTGAAAAAAACAAAGGCTCCTTTCACATTATTTTGAGCTTTTCTGGTTCTCTTGAAAGATGTAAAATATAGTCAGTTCACGATAATTTGCCCTATCGTGAACTGATTTTATTTCAAATTTTGCGCCTTCATTGCCAAAATCGAGTCATTTTGTATTTTTGAATTTCCTTCGTTTTCGAATGGAAGCAAGGTGGATAGTTAATCTTTCGATTGATGAAATAAAAAAGCGAGTTATCATAACTCCCCAGCGTGCTGCAAATTAAATACGGAATTTTTTTTTCGAAAAATCGAAATTTCTAGTCGTGTTTGAAAGCGATTTGGATGAGACTTGGTGTGCATAACCTCCTGAATTTTGTGCATTGTTTGCGCACATGCGCGTTTGAAACGATTGCGTATGCGCAAAGTCCGTTGGGTTACGGTAGTTTGTCGCCATCACCGCCATTTGGCGGAGAGCGACCCTGGTGATTCCAAAAGCTGTACGTGAGCTACACTCGAGGGGCACTACCTGTACACGAGTTTTGGACCGGATCGATTTTTTCAACTTTGCCAAGGAAATTTTCACTTTCTCAAAAAGTGTCTTTTAAAAGTCTTTTTGAATTCTCAAAACGTTGCGTGTTGAAATGATTTCGAAAGGTTGTGCAAAACATTCAAACTTTCTCGCTCTCTCTCTCTCAAAGGCCAGAAACATTGCGAAATGAAAGGAAATTCGTCATACCTGGAGGCGCAGTAATAAGTGCATCACACCAGTACTCAATGAGAGTGTCGGGCAGAACGACAGGAGTATCCGGTTGCAGATCGATGAAGGGGAACGGGCAGTGGTGATTCGTGGCTGAAACGTTAATTGCTAGGCTTATGAATACTATTGTTTTCTAATCGGCTTGATAAAAAAGCGAGCATTCAAAATAGCATTTGGAAAACAGAGGTGAAGGGACAGTGGTGATTGGTGGCTGGAAACAATCTTATCAGAACTGCTATTTGCAAATTACAAGGTCTATTATGAAAACCATCATCATTGAGCATTTTTCGAAGGCTGCAATAAAGTCTACGCAATTGTTCGTTTGCTCGATTTGAAAAATTCCAACTCTTACGCGTATTCATAATAGTCCCAGTGAATGTGTACTCCTGTTCCTCCTCCTCTCCTCCATCTCTCGTAAACTTCACCAGAATGCCAGTAGTAGGCGCGAACCAGGTATTGCCACCGACGATTTCCCTGTAACACACATCGTTCCATACAAGTCGTGTTCAACCGTTTTTTTTTGCCATTCTGAGAAGGTTCTCGTGAAACTGCCAAAATAGAGTTCGAAATAGCATAGTCTACGTTCGACAAGTTATTTAAATCGTCAAAATGACGAATTAGGGGAAGCAGAGAGACGCGAGAGAGCATGCGAAAATGAGATAGCACGGAATAGATATTGCGGTGAAGCTCATTTTCATACCCCGGTCGTGTAATCGTCCTCTCTATCGTTCCATTCGCGTCCAGTGTAAACTCAGAGACGTGGAAACTGCAAAATACTGATATACTGGACTTAACTAGTTTCGTAATCTTCGAATACGGTGTATTGATTACGTCAAATAACTCCTTCCTCGGGCCTCTGAGACTGTCAGCACATGGCCCTTCTTTGCATTGAGATCGGGATTGAACTGAAACCGATGGACTTTCCCGGGGGCATTTCGGCATTTCGCCGCGGTGCATTTCAGGGGCCGTGGCCCCGGAAAAGAGATACAAACAATTTTCACCTGGAACGTCTTCTCGTAGTATGAACAGGTCGCCTTTCCACTGAACTGCAACTCATTGCCCATTTCAGCCAAGTGGAAGATTTCGTGTTCGTTGCAGGATTCTGAAATATTTTTCATCAAACTCTATAAACAAGCAATCGCCACCCCGAAAAAAGGACCGATTGCGATGAAAGCAAGACGACAAACCTGGAGTCTCCTCTTCCTCCTCCTGCTCCTGCTCAACAGGACCATCGTTAGTACTTCCGCCTCCCGTTAAATCTACTACTTTCATCGCCGAGCATAATGCTAAGAGCGCTAGGAAGAGTAACGACTTTCCGAACATAGTGTATTGGGGGAAGGAACGGACTGGCATTGGCTGTGTTGATAGTCGATGTTGATTGGATGCTCTCTTTATTTCCCGTGCTCTCTCTTCCTCTCTGACCGTCGAGAGACCAATCGGTCCTTGTTGATACGAAAATGTTTACGAGTTCCGTCGGCACTGATCGCTCCGCGTCATCCGTATTGATTATTCACGAACTAAAGTGCGAAATACGGGCCACCGTCTCTATATTTCACACACTCTCACAGATAGGCGTGAGTAAAATGTATTCCGTTCGAAAATAACCATCTTTCCTCCTCACAATCAGCAAAAATCTAGTGGATTGTGATTTAGTAGTTCAAAATATGTCAATTTTAATGTTCTGTTTTAATGTATACTATCATCGATAAAGAAGCTCTAGTGTTGCAATCGATATGAGGCACAAGAAATCAGCATTGAACGAAGCGTAAACACTCGAATGAGCCCAGTCAGTTGGGAATGAGTTGTGGTCGCTGGTATAGTACGAAATACGAGTAATCGTCTCTTCATTTCACACAATCTCTCGCCTCTTTGACCCGTGAGAGAGCATGTGAAATGAAGAGACGATTATGCGTATTTCGAACTATAAAAGCTGGAAATTCCAACAGATGCTGGTTCGACATGCTGTGTTCATTGTTGCACTCGCGGCTATTTCTGAATTTGGACTCTCGCAGGATATAGAGGCTACTGAGAGTACAGGTATGTTGCACGATTACTGAGTACAGAAGTAGTACTGAAGGCACTTCTGTACTTTTTGGCCCTTCTCATTCCCCGCCTGGTCATAGAGAGGGACACCCTGGGCCAAAAAGTACAGAAGTTCCGTACTGAGCATCCCGTGCGTGGAACATTTTCAGAAGTATGCTACAGTCGTAAGGTCTTTGAATTGGCCAGCATGGGAATCGAGACGGATTTCAGTGACAGGGCTACTTGCGAGTATTATGATAAGATTTTTCAAGTTAGTCTCTGAAACCTGATTTTAAAAATAATTTTGTTTTTTCAGTTCAATCCGGATCGAAAGGCTAAGAGAGGAGGAACATTACTGTGGTTCAGACAAATTGCTGGGATCGAGTAACTATTTTCTTTCAACGTTTCAGTGTTCCAATTAGAGTTCGAATTACGGGTCACCTGTCTCTTCATTTCACGCGCTGTCCCGTCTCTCTGACCGGTGAGATAGTGAGTGAAATGAAGAGACGGCGGCCCGTATTTCGAACTCCAGTTCCAATTCATTGTTTCCTTCAGCATTCGCATATCGGAATTTACTCTTGACGAGAACGGCACGATCGACAGAGAAATAGTTCGGCAAAAGTCGCCAGATATCTTCAAAAAGACATGGTTTTTGCCCTACACTGGAATACGAGTCAAAGCCAAAACCGACGGCCAACCTGTCGGGAATGTTCACTTGATCGATGCGAAAATTATCCGAACACGTCTGTGGATGGGCCGAGTTGACTCGGACATTACTAGATTGCAGTTTCCTCTCATTACTGCCCCAACCCCTTCATTGACTTGACGGAAGATACTCCCGTCAACCTAAGCATATCTATTCGTGACCATGCTTGTGACTTCCTTATCACTGCGCCACAAAGTGATTTTGTTTAATTAAATATATTTTTAATTCTAAAAAAAGCAATTTACGTATTTCAGACCACGCTGTTCGCATTGATTACATCAGTGATCCAGAATCACCCCATTTCGATGTAATTGTGCACAACGAGGAACGGACCTTCCAAATCAAAGAGTTAGGCAAACCTAACTTAACCAGAAACACGAACTTTCTTTAGATTCACATCATTTCCTGTAACCAATTGGCAGTCTAATTGTAGCGAGATTATATTAAGTGTGTCGGAATGGATGCCCCATCGTAGTAATGTCGCGATTCAAATCTCAGCAGAGAAAATGGGCAAGTAACTTGAGAGATTACACGTTATGATGCGGAGCATTCAGAATGTGGCTGCGGACCGGTTAAGAACGTATTCAATTCAAGCTCAGACCGCTTCACATTTCAATCACCAAGCTTGTTGAACAGAGATTGCACAATGGTCTGGAAAAAAACTAATATGCTTAGTTATCTTTCATGTTCAGACATCTTGCAAGGCTACCTTCACAGTCTCTTCGGCGCTCAGGCACAAATACCGAATCAACATTTACGCCTTCCCATTTGAAAACTCTGAAAATCCTATCGAAGTCAAGATGGGACCCTACAAGTGAGACGCCAATAATATATGGGAATCTCTGACTTGGCCAGGCACTTCATGACAAAACGGCCGTTGACTGTCGAAACTCCAACAGTGTTGCTAAGTTACTCGCCAGAGGAAGAGAAGAGAGGAGATCTTTTTCGAATAAACGTGGAACTTATTAAGCGAGAAGATGGTAATTTTTTCCCCTTTTCGTATTTAATTTTCCTTTTTTAGGTTGTGAATGCCCGAATCCTTCGAATGTAAACAGTAGTTTTCACGTGGAACTGCCGTCTCACTGCTATAAAATGGATTGCTTTTACGAATTGCCCAAATTCGAGTGAGCTTGAGCAGCGGGTACTTGTGTAGTTCGCCGGAGGACTGTCTACTAGACCACCAGCCCTGTGCTAGGAAATCAAATTTATAGAATGTGTGAAACACATCCGTTCTTCGGGGGAACGAACAACGTGTAGCAATGAGAAAATGGATGTTGTTGAGTGATGGCATGGCTACGTATATTCTGGACTGCGACGATGCAAGGGCCTATGTTGCTATGCACCTGAGCGATCAGAAATCGGACAAGTTTGTTTATTATGATAATATTTTTGCGATGATTAATTCGATCTCGAATACAACTGTCAGATACATGGTCGGTGCAAGTTCGGGAATGTTGGAATTTGATGATTGGGACGATGGACAACACTTGATAGTTCACATGCATCGAGATAAGGCACGGGGTTTTCGCCAGTGAGACATCTATGCTGATGTTACTTTCATAATTACTAACTATTAGCGTAACGCATCGAACAGTCCTCAGTCTGAATTACACAACTTCTGGACAGCACAAATCACATGCTGAACGTGCGTTGCATTTTTCTGTACTTTATCACTAGGATTGGAAATTCAAGGTCCTTGAATCCTTGAATTCTCAACCCTACTCATCACAATTTCAAGTTTCCTTCTAACATCTTCAGGCTGTGGCTGCATCAACAGTACACTTCAGCTCGATTCAGAACAGTCGATGGAAATATCATCGCCAGGGTGAGTTTTGCTACACTTCGATAGACTCATTATGATGCCGACTCAGTTTTCCCTCTCACTACTGCAATAACCTCGTGTGTGCGACAACGTATGTCGCCCCGTTACACCATCACTTGGAAGTGAAGGTTATTGATCTTTGATCTTTGAACTTTGATCTTGAATTTTGGAATCACTTTCAGCAGTCAACCATCTCCCTAGAACCAGATCTCGATAGTCTAATCTTCTTCGAAGGAACTAATACGTCAGCCAAACACCTCGAATTGTGCGTAAAACATAGAAATGTATCTTTTCAACGTTATTTCAGGATCACTGGCGAACTGATGATGAATGGTTCAATTATCTCTACTGGCGAAGTAATGACGTCCTTGTTCATTTCGAATGGAGCTGTTTCTTTTGATGGATTCAATGGAACAATCACTGCAGGTTTGCAATTTTGCTCAGAACTAGAACACATCTTGTGAATGAAACGGAAAGCTCTCGTTTCTCTTGTTTAGCGTGCTCTTCTGCCTTTCTCTGACGGCTAGAAGCGGTTAGAGTAATGTGAGAGTGCACGCGAAACGAGAGAAGCGAGAGTTTTCCATTTTCTTAAGCTAAATTTATTCAGTGATGGACAAATCATGGTCTGAACACCTGAAACACCACATCTCTGCTTGGTGGTGGCTCATAGGAATAGTAATTCTCATTTCCAGCGCTGCAGTTGTGCTGTTTGTTTGGAGAAGGAGGAGCCTGCGGTGACAATGATCTTTGAACTCCATGATAAAAGCGTTTCAGGCGCTCATACGGCTTGAATCATATTGAGATGCGATGATATCTAGAATGGGACAAATGTTTTTCTACTTTATTCAATAAATGTTCATCGTTTATAATGTGAAAATAATAAAGATCTGTTTGATCTCTCAAGCTCTGACGTCGGAGACGTGAGAGACTCGGAACGATGTAGAGATAAATAGAAGTACGGGTCTCTGTCTCTTCATTTCACATTCTCTCTTGCCTCTCTGACCGGCGAGAGAGTGTGTGGGAACTAAGATAAACTATCGAGGGGCGAAGACTTTCATAAACAGATCTAGAGTTGATCGATTCGCTTCTTCATTCACTTCTTCATTCACTTCCCACCATGCTTCTCGCAAGGGCGATATTGCCTACGTTTCTGATATTTCGCTGTGTGCGGTCGTACGACGATGACGAAGACCTCAGTGGTACGACAAGTAAGTTAAAACTCAGGCACTTGCAGAGTTTTTAGAACGGATATGTTTCACTCATTCTATAGATTAGATTGATCAACGCAGGGTGGTGGTCGAGGTGGATGGTTGGTAGACGCTCTTCCGGTGAGCTCCACAAGTACCGAAATCCCCCCAACACACTTTCATAGTTGATTTACCGCATTTTCTATCAGTTACCATTTTGCTCCACTGTGATATAAAAATTTGGGAATTTAAGTATGGGAGACTTTAAACAATTCGAATTGAGCGCTGTTCCTCCCTTACCGGTCAGAGAATCGAAAGAGTGTGTGACAAGAAGAGACGTTCCCCTGTATCTCGACCTCTTCCAATGCGTTTCAGATCAGTGCAGTCAGGAAGAAACGTTCAGCTTAGCAGATGTGGATGGGATCATCACATTTAGTGGGAAGGCGACTTGTGAGAAATATCAGAAGATATATCAGGTGAGCCTGCCTTTTATCCCATGTCAAACTTCAGATAATCTTCCCGTAATGTCAAGCTCCGGACAGAGAGTTTATACTTCCTCTTCTCTGTCCGGCGACAAAGTATGTAAAATGAGAAAACGGCTGCCCGTAGCTCTAGAGTGTATTCATACTTCATTTATATTATGATACCCTTGTAATTCGTTGTCGGGAAAACTATTCCGTGCGGCAAACGCGTTGATTACTCTGCGTCTTCCAGTTCAATCCCGATCCTAATGCAAAGAAGGGACGCATGCTGTCGGTCCCAAAATATTCGGGACGAAGTTATCTGAAGTAAATTTATCTTTATTTTTTAATTATTTATGAATGAATAATCTTATAGTTTCGACATTACCGAGTTTACTGTTCATCCCAACGGAACGATTGATAGGAGGATAGTGCGGCAAGGGTCAACAGTTCTTTTAATTATTATTAATATTAATATTTAAATATTATTAGCCTTATTCAGGGACAGCATAATGGGAAACAAGATGTGGTTTGCGCCCACTACCGGAATTCTGGTGAATTTCACTAGAAACGGCGGATACGATTACGATTACTACTTTTCTTTTACTGGAACTATTGCCGAGACTGGTGAGATATTATCCGAACTGCATAACAGAATACATGTTATGTCCTTCTGCACTTTTCCGGACAACTCGAAATGTCCACCTAACCTCCTCCATCTGCGACAACCAGTCCCGAGGAAAAATTTCATTTATGAAATCATTAAAAATGCATTCCGTTTATACTCTATAGTCCGGGAAAGTACAGGATGTTTTCATTTTGATGAGACTAATCGATCAAATACAGCCCTTCACCATCACTGCCCTTATCCCTTCATCGACCTGCAACCTTATCAACCACTGGTGCTGGATGATGCCTTTGTCATGTACAAGTGTGATGTGCTAGTCACCGCTCCGGAAGGTTAGAACTAGGGATGTCAGAATTGAGAATTAAAAATTCCTCATTTCACACACTCTCTGGCCTGCCTGATCGGTTAGAGAGTGTGGAAAATGAGGAGAGCCACTCTTCAAAACAAATGAGGAGAGTCATTCTTAATTTTGACATCCCTAGTTGGAACTTCATTGATGTTCTACGTTTACCTTGTTTCATCGAGTGTTTTTTTTTCAAAAAAAAGTTAGGGCTGACCTTGAAAAATTTAGAAACATACAAATTTATCGTAACTTTCAATGGAAAAAATTAAATCTAATTAAAATACTAGCAGCTTGGAACTGGCTTGCAAACTATAATAGTTGTTGTGCAATACAATGTGATTCACAATAATAGTTGTGATAAAATAATAGTGATGAATAATGCAAACCTATTGAGGATCTATCGTTCAGACTACGAGATTCGCATCGACCACATCACAGACACCGCTGCGACGCACAATACGCAGATATCGATCTGGGAAGGGAGCAGAGTTATCGAGAGGTAATCATTTCGAAATGGTGAAAAATTCCGGGTCTCAAAGGCCTAAAGGTCTCAGTCCTATTCTACTGTAATAATTCTGAAATTTGAGAAAAAAATTCTGAAAACGTACTTCTTACAGGCAAAAATCATTGCAGTTTCACTGATTTCCCGCTAGAAGAAACGATGACTGGGTCGGATGAAGTGACAATATGCGTGAATCGAGCCACCGACCACAGTCATCAGATCGAGATTCAGCTGTCAGCCGTGAAACTGAGTGAGAAAATGGATTTGTATATACTTGTAAGCACCATTTACGATATTTCTGCGTTTGGAACACCTACCAACTAGAGTTTGAAATATAACGCTTCCCGTGACCCTTCACTACCTACCCTCCAAAATGATGCATGCTATACCCCTGAGCCGTTTAATTAACCCTCACGAAAATATAAACCATTCAGACTGCACCTGTGGTCCGACTGAGCACGTATTCAACGCATCTTTGATTCCCGGAGTATTCGCCACTCCAGACTACCCGAAAAAGCACTGCAAATTGGTCAGTTCCTTCGCTTTTTCTCAACATGAAGAATCCTTCAGATTTCGTGCCAGAAGTCGTTCATTCTACCGGTTGAGCTGCGGACAAAGTACAAAATGCAGTTGGACTACTTTCGAATCGAACAAGGAGTGATCGAGATTGAGGATGGGCCTAATGGCATTCTTACTCGGTGAGAACTTCTATACGTTTTGGACCGGGCCTCTTTTTTACGAACTATGCTCTGAAAAATTACCATAGCTAAGCATACCCGATTGATCAGACCAGCATTCAGAAATGACCGACTCAACGACTATCATGCACTCTCGTTTGAGTCACCCCTGGTCACAATCAAGTATTCACCTACTGATCGATGGGGAGACGTATTCAGCCTGAGCATGGGCCTGGTCGAGCGTCAGGAAGGCAAGTTTTCTGAGGAACTTCTTGGATATCTTGCCCGGAACAATCGCTCTGATTGGCATATGGGGTAGGGAAATGAGAAGGGTAGGGATAGAATGCTCTGTGAGTACTACCTGGGCCAGATACCCAAGAAGTGACAACTTTTCTGAGGTGATGGGACGTTTAGGAACTCGCGTTTAGGAACCCCTATAAAGCTCTTTTTCTTTTGTCCCCAATAAGTTGCCGCCCTGTCTGGATCAATGTCTACGTCTATGTCTTCCTTTGTCTCCAGGAAGAGTGTAACTTAACCCACTGGGAGTTCCTAAACGCGAGTTCCAAAACATCCCATCACCGCTTTCTGACACCTAAAGATCATCTAAAAATGTCTAACTCAGGCTGTGTTTGTCCTCCTCAACCCAATATCGAGACGAATTTCTACGTTGAGATTCCGACCCACTGCAAGGCTATGGACTGCCAGTATCTGCTGCCGATGATCGAGTTGGTGAATTTAGCATTTCTGGACATTCGCCTTTGGCACTTGTCTTGTTCTCCGGAAGAACGATTGAGTTTCACTCATTCCTAATCAGAACTTTCCAAGTGCAGGGTTGGTGGTCTCTCGGAGAACTAGACGAGTACCTCGCCTTTTACGTTACCAACTCTGTTATACTGATTGAATAGCAAAAACTCAAATCGTTCCTGTTTTCCGGAAATGTGCAGGATCAGCAGAGCTAATAATCATTCCATTTCAGCGATAACACAGTTCTATACAACTTCGAGCGTGATGATACAAACGATTATGTCGGATGGAGGGAGCGATCGAGGCTGCACAATACGTTAGTTCTTGCAACTTCAAGTCAAATGAGTCTCGTTTTTTTTCTAATTTTGCATAGAGAGCAGAGGCATCTTATAATATCGATAAATTCAAGCAAGAGATTTCAACTGTACCTTTTGTTTTGCAGTTGTAGAGATGAAATCGACGAATTCCCTCACTTGATGACTTCATTTCAGCAATTACTTCTACAGTGGTGTCCGAAAGGGGATATGGACGTTTGATGCAAGGGAGAGGGTGCTCATTCGATTTCACAGAGAGTTGTGAGTTTATACGGGACTTGGCTTGGGGGTGGCACAACCCTGGAAAAGCCGAACACCTTTACTATGATTTGTTCTGAAGGCTCAGTGGATTTGAAAGATTTGGGCTTGAGAAGTGACTGACTACTCTGGTTTCTTCCAACCACTTGTCAACCATGATCCCAACCACTTGTAGGGAAGCCCGCCAGCAAGTCGTTGAGACTTTGGTTGACAAGTGGTTGGGAGAATCCAGAGTACAATGCTGTAAAGAAAGTCCTGATTAACGAATCGATGTTCAGGCCCACCAAGCGACCGACCATCTTCAACTTCACTTACACCACCAGCGGTGTGCATATCTCGCATGAAGAACGTTCGTTTATTCGGGACTAGGTCGGATGAGAACCGAAGCAATAGACGGAATATGCAAGTTGCTCTCATATAGTCGGTTCTAATCCGACCAAGTACCGTTTAATCTACTCATTTCACTTTGCATGAACAAACTCAGGATGCGGTTGCTTCAACAAAACCATCCTTCTGGAGGCCAATCAAGAAATGGAGTTTACGTCCCCGGAGTGAGCTTCTCAACCTGCTTTCCACATTACAAAATTAGAACTTTAGCTTTCCCGCTCACTACTGTGACAATCTCGTTTGCGTCACAACATACGTTGCTCCGGCACATCACCATTTGGAAGTGAAGGTTAGTTATCCTCATCTAGGAGTAAAATGTTCCAACGACGGGATCTTGTCTTTCAAATACAGCAAGGAGAACGTTAGGCGCAAATGGAGTTCACAGGAAGAATATCCTCCATTTTTCGCCCGATCATTAACCCTGCCTAAGGGAATCATAATCATAGAATTAGTGTAGCACTGGGAACTCCACAAGTGTCGAATGTTTTTAAGCATTAACAAGTTCTCTTCAGCTCGGCGAAATCTCACTCGAACCAGAGAATGATCGAGTCGCGTTCTTCGAAGGAACGAATATCACTGAGAAGCATATGGAATTGTGAGTGCTGGAACGGTTTGGGGAACTTCTCTGTTTTTGGCCCGGCCTACGACCGCTCTCAGTGCGCGCGAGGCGGAGAATGAGAATGGTAGGGATAGAATACTGTGAGAATAGCCCGGGCCAAAAAACAGAGAAGTACCCGGTTTGGAACCCGCGTTTAGGAACCCTTGGAAAGTGCCATTTCGGAACCACAGAAATCGCTTCAGGACTTGTTCGGAATGCGTTTCAGAATCTACACGAGGGTTCCAAACCGTTCCATCGCGAGATTCCTCTGCTTACAAATCAAATTATTCGTTCAGAATCACCGGTGAATCAATCATCTCTGATCCAATCACCTCTGCTAGTACAGTAATGACCACAGTGTTCATTTCCAACGCAGCAGTGGCGTTCGATGGATTCAATGGAACCATTACTGCTGGTATGTTGCAAAACTGTCTTACTTATCTCTAGACTCTCTCTCTGATCGGTGAGAGAGAGTGTGAAATTAAGAGACGGCGACCCGTATTTCGCACTGATTACGAAATGATTTTTTTAAGTGATGGACAAGTCATGGGCTCATCACGTCTCGAGTTGGTGGTGGTTGATCGCAGTAGTTCTTCTGATATCTATTGTCGGAGGCGTTTTGTTCGTTTGGAGAAGAGGAGGATTACGGTAGGTCCGATCCCATCTCTCATCAATGATTGATTGATTTGCAGGCGAAGGGGCAGTATCAACCTTATGGATATGTGATTAGTAGTTCTCTAGTTGTTGAAATAATATAACTAATGTTTGATAAAATCTAATAAAACTTCTAGAAAATTGTCTTGTTGGATTTGACGTTTACAGTGAATTGATGCATCGGAAAGATAAACAACTCAAGCAGAGTTTGCGTAGTGGTCTGATTCTCTTCGTATTCCGTGCACTATTAGAACAGATAGGACAATGGACTGATAGAGAGCAGTGGACTTTTTTTACTTTGGATAAACAACGGCGGAAACGAGCCAGTCCTTCACTTACTGGGCGAAATGTTTCCTGTCCGGATGATATTCCGTTTTCTGCTAATGGCTCAGGTTGCTCGATCCTATGATTATGACATAGACGATGATAGCGAAACGAATAGTAAGTGCAGTAAGTATTGATTGTAATAACGAACTTAACAGGCAGTTGCAACGAGACCGAAACATTCAACTTAGCTGAGATGGATAGTACCATTCCATTCGGTGTAACAGCAAAGTGTAAAATATACGAGAAAGTGTTCCTGGTATGAGCATGAGTAAGATTCAATAAACAACCTAATTTCAGTTCAACCCAGATCTAAAAGCCGAGAAAGGGCGCCTGCTCACTATATTGAAAGCACCTCTAACGAACTTCATGAAGTAAATTGTTCAACCATACTTTTTCCTCAAATAATACAAGAATGATCTCAGCATGCATGTCATGGAGTTCACAGCTTTTCCAAATGGAACGATCGATAAAAAGATCAAACGACCAATGTGAATTTACGATTTACATTTTTGAAATCAATTTTGAATCAGCGTGAAATTTACCCCATACTTGCTCATCTCAGTTATCATATGACGGACAAGAAAATTCGATTTGCACCCACAACTGGAATTCTCGTTAAGTTCACGCGAACCGGAGGGGACGGTGAAATGAATTACTACACAAGTACCGCCACGATTTCTGAAACTCGTAAGATATTGTTTAATCATTCTATGACAATTGCATTGGGAAGTATCTAGGGAATTTCAGCAATGAGTGATCATTGCCCTTATCCTTTCATCAACCTTCATCCGGGCAAGCCAGTGATCCTCGAGAGAGCAATTTTCAAGCATCTGTGTGAGCTTCTGGTCACTGCTCCTGAAGGTGAGACGCTCACTAAGTTTAGAGCGCAATGACTCGTTGACCAGGCTACGAAGTGAGCATTGATCACATCAAAGACGTCACTGCCTCATCCCACTCAACATGGATCGAGTTATACGACGGCGATGATATCATTGCAGTGTATGGCTCTTTTTTCGGTCCATTCGACAAATAAAAGAATGTAATGAGAACCTGTTAGAAATGATCTTTGAACTTGATTGAAGAAATTTTGCAATATCAGATTCGTCAAGTTTCCTGTCATGGACAGATTGACTGGTGTTCGCTCGATCACTTTTGATGTTTTGCAAGCCAACGAGAACAGCCACCACTTAGAGGTTCAAGTATCGGCAGTAAAATTGAGTGAGCCATGAATCAATCAACAGTTGGGACGTAACTGTCCATCAACTGTTCAGATTGCACTTGTGGACCGAGCGAACTCTCGTTTGATGAAACTCTTACGCCGCTCTTCTTCCAATCGCCAGACTACCCGAGAGATCACTGTAGAATGGTAGAGAGAAAGAATGGTAGATGACTGTGCAAAAATTTTACGGTCTCTCACTTTCCCATGCTCTCTCGCTTTGCCTGACCGGCGAGAGAGCATTGCGAAATGAGAGACCGTAAGACTTTTACACAGCCCTGGTAGAGACTGTCACGTTTATTTTCACTTTCAAATGTGTTTTTCTTTCATTTTTTTACCTGATTTAATTTTATACTCAGATATCGTGTCAGACGACTTTCACCCTGCCGACACAACTCCGTGCCAAGTACAAAATGCGACACCGACTAGATTCGAAGTATTATTTGTATAAGGGCTATCTTGAGATTCAGGAAGGACCCAATGGTATCATTTCTAGGTAAATATAATCTCGTATTTTGATATGATTACATAAGTGTTTAGAAGCGACCGGCTCTATCCATCATTCTCATTCGCATCTCCAACAGTTACATTCAAATACGTGCCGACGGATATGAAAAGTGCTGATAAATTCAGATATGAGGTGGATTTAGTCGAGCGGCAAGGAGGTAGTTTACTTATGATTTTAAATATTGGGTTGATGCAAAAGTTTTTTCCATTTTGTTTTGCAAGGCCTCGGCTCTCGCTCTTATCCTGTCCCAAATTCTACTATGTGGTAATTTGGGGGGATGTTGTGGGATCACAGTCGTATGTTGGTGCTGACTCGGTAAGTCATAAGACGAGAGAAAAAAAATTTCAGAAGCTAAAGTGAAAAAATCCGTGAAAATTTTACACTTGGAAAACTTCGCTTTCATTATCATTCTTGCAGCCAACCATCATAAAAACATTCCAGCTCGTTCAGTGAAAGGACTGAGTCCACTTGGTCAAAAACACACAAAAGATTTGAATCTCGATCTCACACTGAGGCAGGAAAAATAAAAATGTCTGAATTTAGGTGACTAAACATCTATACCAAAATTCTAAAAAAAGTATCTCGTGAATGAACAATGGTAAAATCTTCAAACCTGGAGTTTTACTTTGACATACAAGGTGCTTCAATTTTTTGTTCAGTAGAAGTCATCAGATCCGTTGAATAGAAAACAGGGCTTTATAAATTAGCAAACAAAATTATGGAAAAACCAATATTTCGAATCAGGCGCTTGTCAAGGATGGATGTTTGCAGCAGATATGTAGCAATGCACAGCAAGTCAAAGGGGGGAAGAAAGCTCATTTGCGTGGCAGCGCTCGGCCGATTCATTCCGCGCCGAGCGAGAGGGAGAAAGCGGTTGGAATGAGGAATAATGCCGGGTTTTTAGTACATTAATGCATGCCACTACTGAACGGGATCGAAATTTAACAAAAGCTCGATGTCCAGCCCTGCGGGAAGGGTTTAGGCAACTTTCTGAGCAATCGCCATTTTTTAGCATTTTTCTCCGAGGAGGAGATAGCTCTGGAGTGCGCAAAACAGTCATTTTATGCGTTATTTCAGTAATTTTTGCGCATTAACTCATGCCACTACTGAACGGGATCGAAATTTAACAAAAGCTCGATGTCCAGCCCTGCGGGAAGGGTTTAGGCAACTTTCTGAGCAATCCCCATTTTTTTAGCATTTTTCTCCGAGGAGGAGATAGCTCTGGGGTGCGCAAAACAATCATTTTATGCGCTATTTCGCTACTTTTTGTGCTTTCATGCTTGTTGCTACTGAATGTGACCAAAATTTCTAAATCTGCGGCCTTGGAGTTGTGTGCGAAGGGTCTGGCCGACTTTCTGCGCCAACTCCATATTGTGTTTGAAATATGTTTCACAATAAGATCCAACCCCTACCGCGCACTCGAACGCGCGAATGAGGAATAATAATAATAATAATAATAATAATAATAATATTTATCCGCACAGGTGTAATGTTTGTGGGTGGGTGGGTAGATGGGGGGGGGGGGATATGACAATAGAACACCAGAACAGGGCGAGTAGTGCAAGTAGGGCGAGAGTAGGCACAGATCATCGAACCTCCTTCCGCATCAGCTGCATGAACTCTGAGTATTTCGTTGGGATTCTTCCCTTTCGAAGTGCATCATAGAGCACGTTACTTATACGGCTCGCAAAACTGCGCTCACGAACTTTGGTTTTAAAGGGAATTTTGCATACTTTGTACCCTGCGCCTCTGAGATTTGACTTCTTCAGAGTCAGGAAGTCAGCCTGGTTTCGGTGCAAACGAGAGTTTCCAAATAGTAATTCATAGGCATGCTTGAAGTCATTCATGATTCGTCGATAAATCAACGAATCTAATTTGAGCATTTCGTTACGTTCCGCTGGTCGTGGTCTACTTTCAAAAGTATATCCCAAGCATTTGTAGCTGATTAATCTCGTCACTTTGTTCTGGAGTTTCTCCAGCTTTCCAGCTTCTTTTTCATGCACTGGGAATGCTACACTTGGGCAAAACTCAACCATAGGCCTAACGTAGGTTGTGTATGCATTAACCATCACTGCAGCATTGTTTGTAGCGAGACCACGAAAAATAAGGTTGGCACGAGTGGCAGCCTTTTGAGTAACAATTTCAAAGTGGTCTTTGAATGTGAGCTGATCATCTATTTGGATCCCAAGGTCTCTTATAGATGATTTTGGCTCAATTTTCGACGCGTTCAAAAAATATGCTGTTTTCGAGTTTCCTTTTCCAAGGTGAAGGACATTGCACTTTTCACTGGCGATGCTCAATTGCCAAGAGTCACTCCACTTTAAAATGGAATCTATACACTTTTGAAGCTTCTTAGGTCCACTCAAATCGTTCTTTTGAAAGGAGAGGAAAATTTTTAAATCATCAGCGAAGGTGAAACCTT
>LS518958.1:50315-64626 GCA_900490845.1 Pristionchus japonicus
TCTGCACTAACTCCATTATAGTTTTGTGTGGTCAACGGCCACTTAATATCAGGAAGGTTGAAATCTCCAACTATTATAGTTGGATGCGTACATTTTGTAAAATCATCTAACTTCTCCCAGATCTCTTCGCTGAGGGATTGAGATAGCGCTGGAACTCGATAGAGCAAAATGATTCGCGTGCTCTCAGTGCCCACGCGCAGGTCAACAACTAGTATTTCGTGTGAATCCAATTTGGACTCTGCAAAGACCATTCTATGAACAATGCTGCAGTGAATGATAATACAAACTCCACCACCTCGTTTTTTAACCCGGTCACATCTCACAATACTGTAGTTATTCGAAAACGACCCAAGAACAACACCATCGGGGTCAGATTTGCTCAACCACGACTCAGTGAAACAATAAACGGAAAACTCGTGTGTCTCTAGTTGAGACTTCAAACAGCTATGATTAACATCGTTTAGAATAGATCGAATATTCGCATAGATCACAGTAACTTTGGGAGGCTCAGCACACTTGCGTACACCTCTCCTACTTAAAAAGGAGTAGGAGGAGGAGTATTGTGGATGGAGGGAGGAGGGCGCCCGTAGGACGAAGAGGATACGGAATTCTGGGTCCTATCGAGACGGGGATATCTAGTCCGCACGTCCTGGAAAGGCACGCGCGCACGCGAATCCCCGAGGCCGATATCACCCCGGTTCCATGCACTCTTCGGTCTTTTGGTCGCTGATGATCCGCTCTTGCCGGGTAGGTTGTACGTGAATGGCCTGTCGGTAGAGCTCGCCCTCTCTTCGGATGTCAATGAGGGACGCATCCAGACCCGGCCTTGTTTGAATGAGGCCAACAAGTGCCGTCTGGAGATGGTCTGCTCCTGCAGTTTAGAGCAGGGCAGGATCACCTTGGTCAGACGACCCTTGGGGTCCGGAGCTCCGCCCACCGGCATCCGGAAGACAGCCGTCGGGACTCCCTGGACGCCCAGGTGGTTGAGGACGTCCAGGACGAGTCCTCGATCGTTCCTGGCCCTCTGCGTAGGTGACCAGGAGGCGAACTCAGGCAATCCATAGATGACGACAGCCCGTGCACGTTCGACTGACTCGACAATGTCTCTCACCCCACTCTCACTTCTCTCCATAATCATTTTTCGGGGCGAAAGAATGGTAGAAGCGGTGGATGCGTGAACGGGGAGGGACTGGGAGGAGAGGGGGGAAGTAGGAGGAGGGGAGGGAATGGAGAGAATCTTCTTTTTGAGCTCAGAATTCTCGCGCAACAGCTCAGCGTGGCCTCTCTCCAGTTCCGTCAGCTTATCACTCACAGCTCGTAACTCCGATCGCATCTCTTTTTGATTTGCGTCCATGATTTCCATCGTTGCTCGCATGTTCTTTACTAGCTCCAGCAATGGCAGTGCATCTTCTGTTCCTCGTGTGAATCTTGATAGAAAGGCAGAGAATCGAGAGGTCGGTGTGGGCGGAGTTGGCTGAGTGGAGGAGGCTTCGGGGAGAGAAGAAGTTGACATAGAAGACATAACCTCATCGGGTGCCATAGTGAATGTGTTAGCCCGGCACAAGGCTCCAGCGATAGTTGTCCTCGAGGTTGACTGGCTGAGGACGGTGCTTGTAGAATTAGGCGAGGGCGAAGAGAGATTCCATCAGAGGAAAATAGAGAGCAGACCGCGCGCTACGACTGATCGAGTCGAGAATAAATGACGGGGAACAGATTTGTTTCACTCGAACCATTTCTCTCAAACGCTCGAATGAGGAATAAACGCGAGATTCTCCACCAACCGACACAATAGGTGGAGGAGAGGGAGAATGAGGGGATGGAAAAGAGTGAAAAACGCCTGTGCCACGCAAATGAACTTTCTTCCCCCCTTTAACTTGGTGTGCAATGCATGATATGTGACACCTAGTCCTCGTGCTCTTCAACAGTGGTGTTGGTTTGGGTTTAGCTCGGACCTCTGAGGAATTACAATTCGATAAATGAGGAGGCTGAAATGAGGAGGCTCTGACTTTGACCCTCAACTGTGGCCGCCTAAATGGGCCGCTCGTGATTTGATCCGCTGTGCATTATAGAGCGTCCAAGCCCACACAAGTAACAGAAAAGCATGGCTTGATTGTGGCTTTGCTGAGGAAGTTATGACCAAAGTTCGCCAGGCGAGAAAATGGAAAAAACTTTTGCATCAACCTGATAACTTGTATTTATTCAGTTGAAACAAAATTTCACTATAGACTGCACCTGTCCCGAACAACTCAACCTTGCTTCACATTTTTATGTCACAATTCCGGCTCAATGTGAGCAACTGGATTGTCTCTACCTTCTTCCACTATTTGAGTTCGTTTCTCTACCTTCACTTTGCGAATATTTGGCGTACAACTACGTTCGCAATATTATATTGCAGCGACAACACAGTCCAATATTATACAAATGTGGATGCGCAAAATGACTATATCAGTGTCCGCCAACAGTCTCAACTCAGCGATTCGTCAGTTTACTTCCTTCTTTGGTGTATGCAGAGCAAGGTTGATGGCACGGTTAGGAACCCTCGTTTAGGAACCTTCAAAAAGTGACGTTTTGGAACCCACATGAAAACTTCTAAATGTTCTGAAACGCAATCCGAACAAGTCCCGTAAATTGTTTTGAGGTTCCAAAATGTCACTTTTCAAGGATTCCTAAACGCGAGTTCCAAACCGTGCAATCACTAAAGTAAGAAAAGTGTTCCGGAATCGGATTCGCGACGTCGCATTTCTCCAAACTGTTTCAGCAGATCGTTTCTGAGCGGTGAGAGGAGTGGCACTTGGGAGTATGACGCGACTGAGTCGCTGTTGATTCGCCTCCACAGAGAACGGTGCTTGTAGTACGTGAACGATTGAATTGACGTATTCTAATTCAGTGCAACACCTCGCCCGACTGTCCTCAACTTCACGTACACCACAAGTGGAGTTCACATCCCTCATGCTGAGCGTTCGTTGAACACCGCAGAACTCGAAAAAATTAGTATGCCCTCAGGCTGCGGGTGCTTCAACGAGACTGTCTTACTGGAGTCCGGGCAGACAATGCAAATCGCCTCGCCTCAGTTCGTTCTTCACAACTTGATTTGTTCAAGCAAGGAATTGTTATGATGACTGCTTATTACGAAACTTCAGGTTCCCCTCGCACTACTGCGACAATCTCGTGTGTAAAACATTATACATTGCGCCCGAGCACCATCATTTGGAAGTCATTGTTGGTTCACCGGTTTTAACCATATTTTCCCCTTCCGTTGATATGAGTTTCAACCTGAGCGGAACTCTTTGAATAATACTGACAATGAGATACTAATATCAATTCCAGCTCGAAACGATCTCGCTTGAACCGGACAATGATCGATTGGTTTTCTTCGAAGGCACGAATATCACTGAGAAGCACATTGAACTGTATGAATCCTTTGTTTCTCAAGTTCAAAACAAGTTTCAGTGTAACCGGCGAGTCAACACATGCTGATTCGATCTCTTCGTCTAGCACAGCCTTGACTACTCTTTTTATCTCAAATGGAGCAGTGGCGTTTGACGGATACAATGGAACTATCACTGCAGGTTGTGTAGCTCATCCTAAAGCCTCTTATCAATCTGAAATTCAGTGATGGACAAGTCCTGGTCTGAGTATCTCAAACCGAATTGGTGGTGGCTTCTTGCTGCTGCAGTTTTCATTATGATCGCCGTTGGAGCGATATTCGCACTGAAGCAACGAGGAGTATCATTGTGCGTTAACTTCCTCAAAATGATAAATCCATCTTCCATTTCAGTAGAGCACCCAGCATTCGTCGGATTCTAGTTCTAACACAGCATCTTTGTTAACGGCGCCTTCAGTTGTTTTCCCTTATAATATAATGATAACGGCCTAACATTGTAATGGTCAATAAATAACCAATTCTGTTCACAACTTTGACGTCTTCGAAATAGACGCTTTTCCAAACGGCTCTATCTACAGGATCATTCCAAGACCAGGGTCGAGCATCCATCTTGAATTCGGTTGATAAATTCCTTCAGAGAAGTGACGGATGGCAAAACATATTTCGCACAAACCACAGGAATCCTTGTGAATCAAATTGTGTTATTGTGAATTGTGAATCTTCGATAGCTTGTTGATTCGGCGGAAGTTTAAACTACTCGGTCAGAGTTCACTAGATTGCCAAATCACTCAGTTTTCTGTTCTGTCTTTGACCAGATACAGAAGAGATAGCGCGTAATAGTGAGTGTCAGAGCATTTCTCGTAGTTCTGAATAAACTATGCGCGACGTTATCTCGATTTTGTTCGGTCGTATGATTATGATGAGTGCGATGCAATCGAAGCGGCAAGTGAGTTTGTGAGATTTGGAACCCTCGGAGCCGTCGATACAAGGATCCTAAACGAAGGTTTCAAGACTCCGAGAATCTCAGTCTATCAAATTTAAAGGATTCCTCCTAGCTCCTAGATCTCCTAGATCTTGCAACGATACTGAAACCTATCTTTTTTCGAGCTCTAAAAACGTTTAACAGCAGAAACCACGTGCTTTCTCGCTCCAATTTTACTATAATTGTCATGATTCACCACTGTTTGTGCCATTTCAACTTCAATTCTTTTCAAAACTCCGGTATTGATTCATCATGTTACCGGAAACTGCTATCCAACATCCTATAAAAAGCGGTAGTACTATCAAGAAGTCACGCTTTCCACCCTCTTGCATTAGTATTCTCAAGCCTTACACACCTCTCTATCTGTCCCTCAAAGGACGCGTGCTGAGCGTACCCACTCTTCCGTTGAGGGGCAGATAGAGAGGTGTTGCCTTACTGCCGGTTCAGGTTACTTCAACTTCATCCGAACTCATGAAGTGTATCGTTCTCGTCTGTATCTTCTTTCTTCTGCTCACAACGACAACGGCGGTATTACATTTTGAAATTCGGGTCGGCGTCTCTTCATTTGACACACTCTCTCGCCTCTCTGACTGGCGTGAAAGCGTGTGAAGTGAAGAGACGGCGACCCGAATTTCAAACTAGTGGTTGACTTCAAAACAGTAGTTTGCCAAATATGCATAACTAATCGGCAAAATTAGAAGTGTGTGTTATTTTCAGTCCGCAGACGTCTGCGATAACATGAGCAACTCTGCGGCTCAGAAGAACTGCGAGAAGCAGTGCAAAGACAAGGTTTGGCTTGTGAGCTTGATAAAACGAACAGTATCACTTCATTTCACAGTCTTGAAAACGCTCGTTGTTTCGTTTATTTTTTGCAGAGGAATGAGCAGAATTCAGTTCGCGCTGAGACAATGATTAGTGTACTGGGATTCTTCTTAGTGTAGCATTGGCGTCCACGAGAGAGAGGCAGAAGAAGTGATGAAAGGTCATTTCTTCTCCTCTCTCGCGCTAATGCTACACTAAGAAGAATCCCAGTATCTTCCAATGCAGAAACTCACCGAGTGTTCTCTACTGATTACTATCGATTTGCAGAACTGCCGCGTCGGTCATTGCTTGTGGAGTGGAAACGAACCGAAGTGCATCTGTGGCTCGTACGTCTTCACAAATATCATAAATTATCTTTTGAAATGTTTTATTGTGAAGTGCAAATCTTCACAAATATCACTAACTTTCCAAGAACTACTCACGTGTTTGAGATGATCAACAGTATTTCATGAATTTCAGATGTCGCCAATGATGCTTCCAACTATCTGAGAAGCAAGACTTCTCCAAAATGAATCTTGCGTATTTGAGATAAAGCTTGCATATATTTCCATGGCCTTTAAACGTTTACAGTTCTTCGAAATTTTTTTGTCGGAGAGCTTCATTTTCAAAGCAGGTGCAGCAATGCAGATGGCACTTCCCCAGATGCTTGATTGTTTTTTTTATAACTAAAGGACAACATAGAAAGTTTGTACGTCTTGTGGATTGCATTGGAATAGTAGAGTTTCGATAGTAAAGCAAGGTGGAATGCAACAATTCGGTTTAGGCGGTATCTTCGAATGTGGATTATTAGGCCATCGGGATATTGTTCTCCTCCGCGGACAGTAGTGTGAGTCGAAGATTTTTTTATTGTGAATGAACAAAATGGATAGTGAAGCCAGGGGGAGTGGAATGTTTAGGAGTGGTAGTTGTGGTTTAGGGACAGTAGAAAGGTTCGAACGTAGATCATCATGCCATCGGGATCTTGTTCTCCTCTGCGGACAGCTTGGAGCTGCAATGATCACCATCATTGTGTGCGTTGTAGAGTTCGAAGTACGGGTAACCGTCTCTTCATTTCACACACACTCTCTCTCTCTACTCTCTGACCGGTGAGAGAGTATGTGAAATGAAGAGACGATGACCCGTATTTCGAATACTAGTGCGTTCCTAACGCAAAACGAAGTTTCAAAAACTGTGAAACTTAGCCTTAAACCAATGGCGTGCTGTTGTTGTTACTGCTGTAGGGTTAGTTTGTTTCACTGCTACAGTTGGAAACAATTCTCTCTCATTCCTGCCCCACTGTTCGAGTCTATTTTTATAGAACTACCGCTCGAAAAATGAAAACAAAATTGCAAAACGCGGATAGAATCGAGAAAAATAGTTGAAATCCCTTACTCGAGACTACCACACGGCTTTATGATCTTCCTTCGCATTTCACTCCATTTTCGCATCACTACATTTCCACCTCATTCTTTCAATTCGGAAAATGCTTGAAAGATGCTCACTAGTTCGCTTCCCCACACATTTTATGTTTTAGGAAAAAACTATTAATTGTTGAACTAATGAAGGAAAACTAGCTGTCTCTTCAGCTATCGTTCGACAACTATTTGAATGCTCGAAAGATGATTACTCGACGCCCCCACATGGCATCATGATCGATCCTCCTTCTCACTTCCCTCCATTTTCGCATCACAGCATTTTCACCTCATTTTTTCACTACCCCAATTCGGAAAATGGTTGAAAGATGGTTCCTCCTTCTCACTTCACTCCATTTTCGCATCACTGCATTTCTACCTCATATTTTCACTTCACCACTTCGGAAATTCTTACTGAACAATTCGGAAATTCCTTACTCAACGCCCCCGCACGGCTTCATGATCTTCCTCCGCATCACCGAATCCATTAGGACGAGGAAGAGAGGGACGGAGAGGGAACGGAGATCGTGAGCGAAGGGGATGATGGGGGCGCCTTGCTGCGAATTAGAAGAGTTAATTAGTTAACTAATTAGGCTAATTAGAGCCTATTGAGAGCGAAGAAACCCTAAGAACCCTAATAGGAAAAGAGGGACGGACAGGGAACGTAGGTCGTGAGCGAATGGGATGATAGGGGCGCCTTGCTGCGAATGAGAAGCATTAATTAATTAATTAGGGCTGATAAGCTAATTAGGGCCTATTTTAGACCCTAAGAATCCTTAGAGATCCTAAGAACCCTAAGAGGAAGAGAGGCACGGAGAGGGAACGGAGGTCGTGGGCGAAGGGGATGATGGGGGCGCCTTGCTGCGAATTAGGAGGGTTAATTAATTAACTAATTAGTGGCTATATGCTAATTAGGGCCTATTGAGAGCGAAGAGCCCCTAAGAATCCTAAGAGGAAGAGAGGGACGGAGAGGGAACGGAGGTCGTGGGCGAAGGGGATGATGGGGGCGCCTTGCTAAAGAGTTTTAGTTTATCAGTGTTCCGCAATTCGAATGGCGTGTTCAATTTTTTTCACTGTTGTTCTTCTACAGTTTCATCGACAAACCTTGATAGCCTTCATCGCCACTAGGAAATCGTTGCGGTCCAGACGGTAGCCCATCACCTGGAATTGGCAACTGACTATACTCTCATGATCCCCACCTTCAAAAATGGAAAACGTAGTCAGTTGTGGTTTATTGAAACTGACTACATTCTATTGCAAATATGTCCAACTAGACAGTTCTGCTTGATTGTCGATCGCATGAATTTCTAAACGATCAAGATAACGATGAAGTTCCCTGATGGTCACAAGAAGCTTTCGTTAGTTACTAGTTGTTCAGTTTCCGATTGTGCACTCCTCCCCTTGATCAAATGATGATGATGACTACTTACATTGTTGAAGAAGAAGAAGGTGTTGCAGAACTGGACGATGAATGCGATGAGAGTGAGGCTAGTGTTTCAAAGGGGTCTAGAGAAGTAGTTTTCTAATATTCACATGAGGCACTCGTCTCACTAGGAACTAATTGTTCAGTAGCTGTTGAAAGTCGATTGAGTCTCCAATTGTTCGTTTTTAAAGCCGATAAATGTTAACTCTCACATTGTTGAAGAAGAAGAAGGTGTTGCAGATCTGGATGATGAATGCGATGATAGTCAGGCTAGTGTTTCAAAGGGGTCTAGAGGAGTAACTCCCTAATATTCACATAAGGCGCGCGTCTCACTAGGATCTAGTTGTTCAGTGCCTGTTGAAAGTCGAGTCCCCGATTGTTCGTTTTTATACTCTCACATTGTTGAAGAAGAAGAAGGTGTTACAGATCTGGATGATAAATGCGATGAGAGTGAGGCGGAACTCGCGTTTGTCCGCCTCGGGATGGGCGCCGCCGAAGATCAGGTGGAACCCTGAAAAAATAAAGTAAATTCATGCGAATGCTTAGTTTATTTGGGTCAGCACAGAGTTTTAACGTTTTTGTTCTGTGCTCTCACGCTAATCCCTTTCAGAGTTACCGAAGAGGATTTGAAAGAGATAATGAGTTTCATCTATTTTCACCAAAAAAAATTGTTTCTGCGGGAACGATATTTCTCTGATGTTTGAATAGGATTCACCCCGTACAAAAAATACAAAAAATTTCGTACAAAAAATTGTTTTCCATTGAACAATTGTGTTTCTTGACCGCTTACTTCTTTGCATGCTTTCGATATAATTCCCATATGAACCTGTACAGAGTTATTCCCTACATTATTATGCGATTCATTTCGTAGAAATCACGTGTACAGTTTCGAATAACATTCCTAGCAACCCCTCAGGGAGTCCCCAGTTGTCAGAAATGGTGTTACACAGTCGTCGTAAATATTCGTAATTGTTTACTGCCTCATGACGTATATTTCTATCGTTTCAGTTTATCGAATAACACGTATCCAGTAACGAAATCGATGGATAGACTAATGAATGAAAAAGTGCGGATTGGAAAAGTATTTTCGAAAAGCTGACCAATCATCATGTAGGTCCTAATTGACAACACGTAGCAGAATGTTGAAAGGAAACATCCCACTGTTCCGTATTTCTTCCACAGAGTTTCGAAATGACCACTACCAGTGGACTCCTCCAGTGAAACGTTTCGAGGAGTAATTTTAGGATTGCTTACCATTGAGCGCGTAAGTTCCCATCGACAGAACGTAGCAGAACGTGGACCAGATTATATTCCATTGCCCCTTATTTCTCCCATAGAGTTTCGAAAGTAGACTCCCCCAGTGGCATGTCTCGCGATTTATTTCAGACCAAATTTGTCTTACCAATCAACATGTAGGTTCCCATCGACAGCACGTAGCAGAATGTCGACCAGATTATATTCTATTACCCCTTATTTCTCCCACAGAGTCTCGAAAGAACAAGTGAACTCCGCTGTGAAATGTCCCGAAGAAGTATTTAAGCTCAGCTCACCAATCAACATGTAGGTTCCCATTGACAGCACGTAGCAGAAAGTCGACCATGAGAGATAACATTGTCCCTAACTTCTCCCACATATTCTAGAAAGAACCCCCTCCATTAGACTCCTCCAGTGGAATGTCTCGAGGAGTTATTGGGGACCAAATCAGTCTTACCAATCAACATGTAGGTGCCCATCGACAACACGTAACAGAATGTTGACCAGGAGACGGTTACTGCCATCTCGTTGAGCTGAGAAGGAGACGTCTGTCTTTATTAGCGGAACCTTGATTCGTCCTATTTCATTGCTAACTGTCCCAGAAGTGCGCTCAAGGCACGACAATCGAAACAAATGACACAGGATTTACCCAGTCTCTCTCGAATGGATCGAGCGTGATGAAGTAGAAGTGTCTTATTCACTTCATTGCACACTCTACTCTATTATCGATTAGAAAGTTCAACGTTTCGATACTCTCTCCGTTCTACAATGGACTGAACGTACCCAATCCCTCTCGAACGGATCCAGCGTGATGTAGTAGAAGTGACTTACTCTCTTCATTGCCCACACTCTATAGGACTCTATTGCCGGTTAGAAAGTGCATCGATTCGATAATCTCTCCTTTCTACAATGGACTGAACTAACCCAGTCTCTCTCGAACGGATCCAGTGTGATGAAGTAGAAATGCCCTTCGTCGCCGTCGTTGTCCACTTTCATGTACTGAAAAAATAATGTTCATAATTACCATGAAATTTATTATTTTTATCTCTCACTTTGCTCAACTTTTCTTCGTCAAAAGAGTTGAGCAAAGTGAATATTGGGGCGATAAAAGCACACGCTAGAAGTGGCCCTCGTCTCCGTCGTTATCCACTTTCATGTACTGCAAATGATGAAATGAGTTTCGAGTGAATAAGTGGCGAGGAATCACTGATGAACTTTCGTAGGAAAATCATCGCTTCAAAAGATAGTAGTACTACTAGATTTCCAAGGAAAGAGTGGCTCTTGCAAATAACTTGTTTTAAAAATGGATGTAACGCAACTATTAGAGCACAACAAGGCAGCGAGGAAGACCGATAAACAAATACCCACATCCACTTCCGTGTCCCACATGTAGTAGTTCATACGGCTCACCATTTCGAATGATCATTAACCAATTTGGAAACTCATAATGTGGTCAAATTTGAAGGCCTCTGCATAGGTCGCACTGCCCCTACGGGTAATGACCGGAGAGTTAAACTCAGTCATTGCCTCGGCTGGCGCAGGAGCTTGTTTCAGCGATGAATGGGTTCAGTGGTACCTACATCCACTTCCGTGTCCCACATGTAGTAGTTGCAGCAGTAGCCGGCGATGAGCGAGATGAGAACAGTGATGGCGAAGGAACGAAGCGACCATTTCTGAGAAAGATCAAAGTTCAAAAAAGTCAGATCATTTTTGATTTTCATCGTCTTCCTTTCATGCGCATCAGGAGCGGGGAGACCATTTCTGAGAAGATTGATTAAGATTTTAACTTCTAAAGCGCAACATGAATGATCTGAAATTGTCATTTTCCTGCTGGATGTTGTATTCGCCCAGAATATTATAGTTTAACTCATGAAAAAGCGAGAAAAAGGCAGTAATGGAGAAGGAGTGAAGTGACCATTTCTGAATCTCGAAGATCGTATAGGAAAAGCATCATTTGGAGAAAAAAATCTGGATCTCATGACAAAGTTTGAGTGTCACAGCAATGTTTGTTTTTTTTACTGTTTTATATGAATGCCTTCAAGTGATCAACTTGTGCCATTCGCCATCGAAATGTATGAGATCGATGAAACATAATATGATGTGTAAAACTGTTTGTATTGGATGGCTTCTGATCCACTAAAGCGATTCGTGAACACAAAACTTGGCCCGATACCGTAATCCTCGGCTACCGTATACCTTATTATTGTACATCAGGGAACTGAATCGATTCAGGGCGATACCGAGCGTGGCGAATTCGCGCGCCGCGCAGAGCGTGAAAGTCGAGCTAAAAATACCGTAGGTAAATATTTTTGTTAATTAAAGAAATATTGAAGAAATAATGAAATACTTACGCATAGATGAACGTCAGAAACGTGCCCCAGCTCTCATCCATTCCCTTAAATGCATTGTTCTTTTAGTTCGCTTGCTTCATTTCGCACACTTTCCCTGTCTCGTGCAACGTGCGAAAATTCTTGTAATTCGTGAACTTCATTTGCTTCTAAAGGATCGGAGGAGATATGGGGAAAGATGGGGTACTGAAGGAACGAACCCCGAAGAAAGAAATATTGCGTTTGAGATTCACAAACAAAGCGAACAAGTGTGGAAGTAAATAAGATCAATAGTATTGATTCAAAGGCAAAAATAAAAGGAAACGAACCCCGAAGAAAGAAATATTGCGTTTGAGATTCACAAATAAAGTGAACAAGTGTGGAAGTAAATAAGATCAATAGTATTGACTCAAAGTCAAAAATGTAAGGGAACGAACACCGAAGAAGTCATTGAATGGAGTGTAGATGCCGAGGCGATAGGTGAAGAGGGTGACGAGATATGTGCAGACGTCCTGAATGATTGAATGATTAGATTGTCTCAGCAGTGATAGCAGTAACGTGGCCAGAGAACTATGTGGGAGGACCTAGGCGATACGTGAAGAGGGTGACGAGATATGTGCAAACGTCCTGAATTTATACTTTTTGTTATTCTTTATTCACCGACTCTTTAAGATAAAGGAATGGCATGTAGGGACAACAGGGGACATGAAGAATGAATGGACGATTTCTTCATAAGAATCGATGAAGCCCGCAATATGGGAGTTTAAATGGGGAAAGCTCAGTCATTGAACGTGATATAAGAAATTAAAGAAGAAGATAAAGCTTACCAGTATCCCGATGAACCCAATGAAGGAGTAGAAGCTCGTGTCCATGAGTTCTGAATACTTTCTATGATTCACAATCATTGCAACTGAATTACTTTTCGCTTGGTCACTTGGACTCATTAACGAGCTATTCATCTCAAAAATTAATAGTTCGATGTAGGAGCTTTTACATTGTTCGAACTCGAGTTTTGAGAGGAGCAACTTACTCGATGAACCACAAATGCACGCTACAATTGCCAACACGTAGATGATCAGGAGCGGAATCTCGGCAGTGAAGTAGGAGTACATTTGCCAGTTTGGATAGCCCATGATTGAGATCTTGAAGGTAGACCTGACAATCAAACACTTGTGAAATCAAGTGATAATCACAACAACAAAAAGTGTGAGCAAGCAAAAAAAAGCGGAGGAGTACATTTGCCAGTTTGGATAACCCATGATTGAGGTTGGGAGGTTTTTTGAAAGTTCCTAAAATGAAGTAATGTTCGAATCTCAGTGCAATTCTAAAAGAGTACAAGCGAAGATTGACAGACTGGTTGCAAGAAACGAGTTGTGAACACTGTGAACACACAAAAACAAAAGCCATGTTCAGCAAAAAGCGCTCGTTCTGCACAGTAAATGCGAAAATTGCTATAATTCAGCTGCCGGTTACGGTAGGATTTGTATGCGGATGCAATAACAGAAGTGATTGTCGGTGCTACAATGCAAACCAGATAGAATTACTGAACAAGATTCGATATCGCACGAATGCGGAATTTGTCAAGCAATTGAGCGATCGTTGAATACGGTAACAGTGGGAGGTGAATACGTGTAGCTGCTTGGGGAATAACAACATTGTTCGAGTGATGCTACAATTCTTCGAGCGATCGTATATCTGTCACTGTTTTCAAGCAATGGTTTCTAGATATTCGTCAGACAATCGAGCTCGTTTCAGAGTAATTGAATCGTTTTCTACATAAATCAGAAACAACTAGAGAGCACGGAAACTGAAGAGAGCCAGACAATCAAGTCTGTTTTCGACATTAGACTGCCCCCAGTGGGCAGCGACAATGCCTAACAAGCGGATTAATCATTGAAATTGTTACCGCAAATTGACAACCAGAATAGGAATAGAAAAAAAATAGAAATTTGTTGAAAGAAGGAGGAATGACGTCTGCTCATAGCAGTCGGCCTTACCGATCTGCCAACACCTAGTGTATTCGTCGCAAAACCACTATGTAATCGCTTGGCTTTGAAGCACATTTATCTCTACCTTTCTGGTCTGTTCTCCTTCCTGTTAACTGAAGAGGGATACCGTACAATGTCGACAACCTCGAATTACGGTCTATTATCTCTCAATTCAGAGATAAACGTCATCTCGCGATTGGGTACTGTGATTATGCTGTGATTGTCATCATTTGCCAAAGTGACGACTACTGGATAATTTGCAGTTTTTCAGAGAGAATACGTCGCCTGGTACTGGAATGTACGGTCAGCTGCGAATGATCTTTAATCTATGATACCTGATCTTTGATCGCTGACGTTTCCTGCTGCCTGCTCTATCGTTCCCAATCGCAGGGATAATTGGTAGGATACGGTAACTTGGAGTATAGTAGGCTGCGACAGAAGCAATACAGTAGCAAGAGATACTGTCTGTCACGCCAGAAAGCCTTATGTAGCTCCAGGCAATCGATAAGAGCCCGTTCGCGTAAGAATCGAACAAGTACCGGCACAGTCCAAAATGGTCAATTCTCTGAAAAGGTGTGATCAGGGGTTCTCGACGATGCTGAAGACGTTGGGCATGCTCATTTTTCATTTTGAGCCTCCGTTGGTTCCAGACGACGTCGCTTCGAAAACACGTTTTCATCTGTTTCGCCGTCAATCATTGCCCTAAAATTCCGTGCATGTGGCTCCTGGGGTAACTTTT
>LS518958.1:69859-93517 GCA_900490845.1 Pristionchus japonicus
AGCTATGCTCGAAAATTTAGTTGCGACTGCCGTCGGCCGAGGCTCTGACGCCTTCTTGGAGTATTTCTTGTTGCTTAGTGATGACGCAATTTAGTTCGCATTCTGATAAGCTATGCTCGAAAATTTAGTTGCGACTGCCGTCGGCCGAGGCTCTGACGCCTTCTTGGAGTATTTCTTGTTGCTTAGTGATGACGCAAAATTAGTTCGCTTTCTGATAAGCTATGCTCGAAAATTTAGTTGCGACCGCCGTCGGCCGAGGCTCTGACGCCTTCTTGGAGTATTTCTTGTTGCTTAGTGATGAAGCAATTTAGTTCGCATTCTGATAAGCTATGCTCGAAAATTTAGTTGCGACTGCCGTCGGCCGAGGCTCTGACGCCTTCTTGGAGTAATTCTTGTTGCTTAGTGATGACGCAATTTAGTTCGCTTTCTGATAAGCTATGCTCGAAAATTTAGTTGCGACCGCCGTCGGCCGAGGCTCTGACGCCTTCTTGGAGTATTTCTTGTTGCTTAGTGATGACGCAAATTAGTTCGCTTTCTGATAAGCTATGCTCGAAAATTTAGCCATGTACTAAAGTTGTGGACCGCATTGTCTCGTATAGCAATGTGAAAGGTTCGTGTGGATAGCAGTGTTCGAAAAAGTTGCGACTCCGCCACTTCGTGGCTCCGTCGCAACTTTTCCTCACACTGCTATCCACACGAACCTTTCCACACATTGCCATCGAGATAGTCCCCACGAAACAAAAAAAATCAATTTTTTTGCCGAGTGCACAACGTTTGATTTAGAATGCATCATATTGCGTAGTGATGATGAAATTCGCTCTGCGTTTTGATAAGCAATCCGTGAAAGCTTGATTGGTAACTTTTGCAAACGATTTCAGAGTTTCTAAGCGATTTTTGTTTATTGCGTCACCACTATGCAATATGCATTTTTTTCTGAAAATGCACTCTTTGCGAAATCGATTGGTTCAATTCACAAAGAAAATGGTGCAGTTTGAGCGATTTTCGGTTATTGGGTCATTGCGTAGTGATGATGCAACATTTTATGCTTTTGAATTCGCGCGCTTTCCTGAGTAGTACGGTATTGATAATGATGAAATTGATTGATTTTTGGCGGTTTTAGGACTTTTTGAGAATTTCGTAATATTGCATCATCATTAGGTAATTCATGTTTTTTCATGGTTTACTCGTCGAGACAAGTTCAATGGTATAGGAGATGGGGTTGCCCGGTGACGTTTTAGGGGTGTGACAGACATAACCATCCATCCATAAACGGACAGACAGACAGACACTTCAATATTATAGTACTTTAGTAACAATCCATGCTAAACATTGTCCTCCCTATCCATTCAGAACGACCTAATGAATACGATTTTGGAAGTTGTATGAAACTATACAGAAACTATCGAATGAGCAAGTCAAATTGCATACTAGTATCCCATACGCGGCATAAATCCAGCAAGAATTGGTCTAACCACCTTCTGCTCCCCGAGATATGCCAAACGAACAGAGTAGTGTTTAGGAGCTCGCGTTTAGAAACCCTCGAAAAAAAATTGTGGCTATGTTAGGGGCACGATTCAGAGCATTTTGAAATTTTTTTGTTCGGGTACCTAAACGCGACTTCCTAAACGTCCCATCACCGTCCATGGAGAGAGGTTATGGCCAAAAAGACCGAAGTTATAAGTCTCACAAGATAAGTGCGCTTTGAAGTTCGGAATGAGACCTTTCTTGGAATGAGACATTTCTTGTTCGATAGGGACTCAAAACCGAAGGTTCAAATTTGCTGAATCGATCAAGAGAGGTCTCATTCCGAAACTCCATAACTTCCTAACTTCCCTTGTTACTCACCTGCAGCTCCCGGGCCGGTCGCTTCATGCAGCACAGGCAGCCGTGGAAGACGAAGAAGACGACCACCTGCGGAATTATTTAAAATAATTTATTATATTTTCACATTTAAAAATCAATTATTGCATAAATATTCTCCATTCATTCCCTTCTTCTTTCTTTCAATCATTTCCTTGTGTTTCGCCCAGCCATGATATCTTGAGCCGCACTAAAACGACGCTAGAATAGGGGCAGAGAAGAGAACGTTATCTGTCTTCTTTCACTACCCGAGCTGGTGTTTCATCAATCCCTCAAAACTGACAAACTCACAAACAGGCACAGCACTCCTCCCAACGCAGTCGTTGTCCACTCGAAGCCCATCCTTTGCACGACCGCCCCGCCGACGGTCGGGCCGAAGAAACCACTGGAAAAGTATTAATTAAGTAATTAACGAGTAATTAGTGAATATTGATGCAACCGAACCGTTTACTGTGAGGCCGAAGAAGCCGCTGGAATTAGGTAATTAATTAATTAACGAGTAATTAGTGCAAATTGGCGTGTAAATTGCATCTAGAAACGCCTACTGTTGGGCCGAAGAAGCCACTGGAAATAAGTTAATTAATTAATTAATTAATTAACGAGTAATTAGTGCAAATCGTCATATAAATTGCATCTAGAAACGCCGACCATGGGGCCGAAGAAGCCACTGGAATTCGTTAATTGAATAAGTAATTAACTAATCAATAAGCATATATTGCATTATTATAATGCAGGCGTGAGTGTAAGCGCGAGGCTATTTGCAAAATTGTACTTATATTTCTCAGTTGGCAACGATGTCATTAGCAGTCAACGTCACTTTGCTACTATCAAATAATCATGGAACACGTACTCATCGGTCCCCTACTGCCGCATGTTCTTGTACAAGAGCATATTGAGCAGTTAATAAACATTAATAAATTGTTGAATTAGTTAATTAATTAACTCACCCGAATGCGAACGCGGACTGGAAGACGCCCGACACGGAGTCCATAGCTGTTCTCAGTCCTCACCTATCCCGATACTAGCCTATGTGGAAGCGACGTTTGGGAAACGTCGCCCCGCAGTACACCACCCACCCGAACGCGAACGCGGACTGGAACACGCCCGACACGCAGCCGTACGTCTGGAAGGAGTCGTCGTAGCCGTGCTGTCTGTAATTAACGAAAATAAGTTAATTAATTAATTAATTAAAATAACTAATCATTACGTGCATTCCGGCATCAAACAGGTCGCATTTCATTTGCGTTTCATTGGTTCTCCAAAGCCTGGTTAGCACCACCCGCGACAATAGATATTCGAGAAACGTTAGTAAAACTCTAACCACAAAAATTAATTCGCAACCCCATGGCACGCGCTGTTCCCTGATGATGTAGTACAGTGAAATCGTCTTTGCTACTGTCGCACCTCTTCCACTACCGAAATAACCACAATTCCGCACCCTATCCTTGCAAGTCCTATCCTCAAATACTGTAAACAAGCAATTCTAGCTCACTTTAACCCGGCGCTCCTAGCACGCACTTTTCATCAAAAAGAAGCTCAAATCAACTGACTTGACCACGTCCAGACAGCCCTGGAACGTGGGGATGTAGAGGACGCCTACCGCCTAAGAAATCGCGCAACCTCTCATCTGCCTGACCACAACCCGGTGCTCCTAGCGCGCACTTTTCTTATAAAAACTCACTTCACAACGTCCAGACAGCCCTGGAACGTCGGGATGTAGAGGGCGCCCGCGGCCAGACCGAGAATGGTCAGCGCGATGCCGATCACCACCAGGTCTCTGCAAAATCAAGGTTGAGGAAAACAAAAACAAGGAGTTCAAAACAATAACAACAAGAAGGCCAAAAGGGGGCGTGGCCTAAAAAGGGGCGGGGCTTATTTTCGAAAATGCTCACTTCTCAAACGGCATGAAGGGCGCCGGGCCGATGATGAACATGGCGAGGATCGTGAATACCGCGCCGAAGAGCATCAGTGCGTCCGTGCAGTGGAATCTGCGAATTAGGTTATTATTAACAAACTAATTTGTACAAATACGAAGATGCGTAGATTATTAGATTCAAACTGGAGTTCTGAGAATCATCAAATGCTAGGATTGACATGGCCCCATGTTGACGCGTTGAAACGCAACACTCACAATTCCTTCGCCGAATTGAAAGAGCTGCGATAAGTGCACCTGATTTTTCCGTAACGAATATCCAGCTACGCATACACACTACGAAGGTACGGTACCCTACCGTAATCCCACTCACTAATCGATAAATCTACAGTACTCACCGATCGATCAGGAATCCCCAGAAGGGCGCCGACAGCGTGTACACTCCGCCACACAGCAGGAACATCAGGCCGACCAGCGTGGGCGTCAGGTTGAACTGCGAATTATTGATTGATTAGGTACGGTAAGTAGCGATTGATTGGATACGGTAGCTCCCTGACACTACACGGTAAAAAAGGGTGTGTTTGAACTGCAAGTATTGATTGATTATTGATTACGGTAGCTCCCGGAAACGGTAGAAATAAGAACGCCTCGTTGTACGGAAGGGATACTTTGACTGAATGTGTTTAAAGAATTAGAGAAAGAAGCTGAGAAATCGAAGAAGTGCTGAATTTCCGCTTGGCGCTTTCGTGTCGCATCGGTGTGACAAGATCTCGTCATGCCGCCCTACCCCAATGTCAAATTGATTTTTGAGGGAAAAATTCAACTATCGCTCCTCTTTCATGCACTAATATCACTGTCATATATTTTAGAATAATATGATCATATAGCCCCCTTAAAGATCAGCCGAGCAACCTGTCGGAGGTACAGGCACAACAATCAGGCAAGGCAACCTGCACCTACCGTACCTCTACCGTATCCTTCTACTTACCGTCCTCAGATGCGCCTCGAGCGTCGGGTCGAGGAAGGAGAGCGAGATGGAACAAACGATGATGGCGAACACCTGATTGTGAGGGAATTTATTGATTATCGATTATTTTAAACGCAATGCAATTGGTGGAACAGATAACTGTCGCCTCGTTCAGTCCACCATCTCGTCGCTCAAAGTGATGAGATAGTGGGCGGGATCGGATGGAGTTGCAACCCCCCTTCACAACTCCACCTCGACCCTACTCGAACATCGAGTCTCGAACCCGGCGCGCCTAGCACGCACTTCCCCCTTTTGATAGCGAGTAAAATCAACTGACTAACCATAAGCCAGATGTGCGGAATCCTCAGCATGTCCAGCATGCCCTTCGCGTTCTCGTCTACTGGGTCGTCTGGAAAGGTAAACAATAACAACAATAACAACAACAATAATAATAGTGATAAAAACAACAACAACAACAACAACAACAACAACAACAATAATATCAGTGTATTTGTTGTTGTTTTCACAATCCACGATTTTCTACGACGATCAACTAACAACTATCACACGCGCTTATGGGCAGCTTTTGAAACACCAACTATTCTGCATTAATCTCGTATGATTCTTTGGAACATGCAAATTTCAGGAATAACATCCAAAAATGTCCCAAAAAAACAAACTAGTCAGTACTCGATACCCCTACCGTACCATCATGGGAGTCGACGAGCGCGCACGAGAGTACGGTGGCGCCGATGAGGATCGATCCGAGCACGAGAAACGGCATCTGGAAGCCGCCCATCTCGTAGAGGAACCCGCCTGCAAGTAAAAAGTTAGTCGTCGATCGCATACTCTCAGGAGATACCGTATGCCGCTCAGGGAATAAAAATCGATAATTGCTCACCGATCAGCGGTCCCGCGGTGAACCCGAGTCCGGCGAACGTCTCCATTATGCCCTGCAATGGGCATTCATCAAGTAATTCTAATGCGAAAGACAAGGCATTCATATTATCGTCAGTAACGGAATCGTTTCGACCAAGTACGTAGCGTGAAACACCAACTAATCACCAAGGATTCCACACAGGTAATCCTCCCCTAGAAAGCATTGGACAGCAGGGGATTGTAGTCACGTCTGGCCTTACCAGCGGGTCCCACCTAGCGTTGTCGTACGACTGTAAAATCGCTTGACGTGGCAGTACCTTTACCTTTACCAAGTAATGCTAATGTGTCAAGAGAAGCATTCATCCTATCGCCAGCGACAGAATCGTTCCCAACAAGTACGTAGCGTGAAACATCAACAATTCACCAAAGATTCCGCACAGGATTCACAACGGTTTTCAGCGAGCGATTGCATTGCAAGAGGGAATCCTCAGAATATCGCCATCATCAGTCCTGCCCCGAATAAATAAAACTAGTGCAACCCTGACACTACAAGCTCCTAAACTGTCTTGATAGAGCAGTTGAAAGTTTTTTTTCGAACATTGGAAACAACGCGCACGTTCCATCGACAGGCAGGGGCGCCTCACATCTCCAATCTACTGTTCCCTAGCAATCGATAAAGCTACCGTACCACGATCACCGAGATTCTGCCCGGGAAACATCAATCGATAAAGCTACCGTACCACGATCACCGAGATTCTGCCCGGGAAACATCAATCGATAAAGCTACCGTACCACGATCACCGAGATTCTCCCCGGGAAGGATCAATCGATAAAGCTACCGTACCACGATCACCGAGATTCTGCCCGGGAAACATCAATCGATAAAGCTACCGTACCACGATCACCGAGATTCTGCCCGGGAAACATCAATCGATAAAGCTACCGTACCACGATCACCGAGATTCTGCCCGGGAAACATCAATCGATAAAGCTACCGTACCACGATCACCGAGATTCTCCCCGGAAAGCAGCGGGCGGAGATGGCAAATGAGGACGTAACGAAGGCCGCGTCGCCGATTGCCTTAAATAATTAGTTAGATTATTAATTAATTAAGATAATCAGTTAAATTTGCTCTTACTGATAGGCTGCGTTCAATGAAGGGTTCAATGAATTTACGGTAAGCAAAGTGCATATCACTAAAGGAAGCGGACATATCGCTTTATCTGAATCCTGTGAAACCTAGACAGTCATAGCCACTCGCGCAGCTACAATGCTGGTGGTTGGCTCTTCCATCGCGAACAGGGGTGTGCAAAAAGTTTCACGCACTCCCCAATTCACATGCTCTCGTCTGCCTGACCGACGAGGGAGCATTACGAAATGAGACCGCGTGAAACCTATTCTTCACATCCCTGATCATAAATTACGCTTTCATACCCCTTCTTGTTGCGTTTCACCGGTTATACGAGTGCAGGACCTCTCCCAGTTCTTAATCAACTCCAGGCAGTAAACAACAAAAATATTAGGGTGTCCCATAAGTTCTGTCACTGCTAACTTTTCTGAAGCCCTATCAATCATATAATTTGATGCTATCATATCTTAGACAGAGTGTACGTTGGTGAACTGTTTCAGCCCGTGCACCATTAGATTCCTTGAACATAGACGAAGTTAGGCCATTTTTTCCAGATCAGACGAAAAACAATTTTTTTGTAAAATAATTCATTCTCGTTAGTCTTTCAAGTGAAAATAAGCAAAGCGTGTCTAAACACTTAGTTGTCGATAATGTATCGGCTTGACAGCAATTTCAGCGTTCAAAAGTGAATTGCATAGTGATTATGAAACACAACGTTATTTTTAAATTTCTCCGAGTTTCAAAACGGGAATAGTCTCAAAAGTTTTTAACTGTAATAGAAAATCAATAATCGAATCGCGAAAACGTATTTTTAGAATAATTGGACTACGGGAAAACAGAAAAAAATGACACTTCCGGAAAGCACCCATTATAATTTTTCGGCATACTTCTCCTATGTAACATGATAAACATGGTTGTCATTGTCAAAACGGAAGCGCAGTAGTACGTGGTGATTCAAAGTGAACCACAAAGTCGAAAAGCTATTCTTCGGAAACTTTCAATTTTTGAAAAAAATGACGAAAATTTTACTTTTTCTCGTGTTGCATCATCACTAGCATAGAATGTTCAAATTTTTATAGTGAATAAAAAGGCTTCGTATGATATTTACAAGAACCACTGAAAAGCTTCAAGTAATCTTTCACCGATCATGAGAAATGAATTTCTGAAAAAAAACTTTTGGGACACCCCATTGCATCGGACCCTCTGCATTCAATCAACTTCCACCATTTTGCATGACAAAGTACACTCCAATGTCTAACCCGTCCTGTGACCGCGACACGAGTCAGTTACGCGTCGCGGTCATCCCCGTTTCTCACCTCGAGACACCTCACGAGCAGCGACATCCAGAAGAAAAGGATCCTACCTACCTATCAACGTACTCTCAGCACTCGCTCCTTGAGCGCATCCTCTGACCGCGACGCGGGGAGTTGACGCGTCGCGGTCTTTTACGCGCGCTCAACACCAAAAGCTCACCTCGAGACACCTCACGAGCAGCGACATCCAGAAAAAGAGCGGACCCTCGGGCAGGTAGTTGAGGAATCTACCAATTAGCATTAATTAGTGCCAATTAGCATTAATTGGGTATTTTAATCAATCATTCGAGAATATGCCGCATCGTTATCAAGACAACAGAGTAGCACAGTTCTTATAGCCATCTCTTGAAACCAGAAACATTATCGTTATCTTTGGATGAAAACTGACACATCCTTCACAAATTTGATCATCGACTGCCACCAGCCACACTTAACGGTCGCCCTAATTGTTTCTCTAGTCTAGAAAAATCAATAAAGTACCGTACCCGAATAGAATCGCGGTGATACCCGTCAGTCCGAGGCCGAACGTGAACATGTTCTTCGACCCGATTCGGATCATCTGAAAGTTCGATAATCAAATCAATCATCTATCGAGCTACCGCAGTCCCTCAAAGCAACCATGTTACTTTAACCGAAAGCACATTCTCAAAACCGCAAATAAGAAGTGGATTCGAGTGACGTTTTCACCCACTCGCAACTGTGTATCAGTACAGATACAGATACAGATATTTATCCTGACATCAGGCAATGAGCCTGCAGGACGCAACTTTAGGGAGGGGATTGGGATCTTCGTACTCAAAGTGTCTTTGGGTCAAGGGATGGAATCTTCTTACATTTATCTTCTCATTTGATAGTCGTTTGAGGAGCGAAGTAGATCAACCAGCCGCCGAAGTCCATACTTAGCGTGGTTAGAGCAAACTCACGAAGCACGCTTCTTGAATAGGGCCTTTCTTGGCGGTAGATCACTTGAGACGATGGAGATCCGTCCTGGGTTCTCCTCTTGAAGTTACCGAGTGGGCGGTACTCATCCGGTTGCTCAAGCTGACGGACGAGGATTCTCCAGACTGGGGATGGAAGAGAGCGGGATGAGAGTCGACCGCCCGTCACGAGCGCGCGAATGGAGAATGGAGTGTATCAGTATTCGAACAAAACGCCAAAGTTTCCTTCCAGGGACAATCGCACTAACAATGGCTATTCATTATTAAACTAGGTTCCTTACAGAACAGAAGCGGTAACGCTGCTAGGGACTAGAAAGGAATATTCAGTAAGCTGGCTCAGCCAATATTATTCGCTCCACAAGTTCAAAGTTCAAAGCTCAAAGATCAAACACTCACATTCTTTCCGAAGAGCGGCGCGACGATGAACATGACCTGCAAAATCGATAATCATTTCATCAATTGATAACTGATCATCTACCGTAACCAAACAACTACGGTAGGCGATCGATCGATAATCGATCAATCAATACCGTACCAGCTCGAAGATGCCGAAGACGATGCCGGTCTGCGACTCGCTCATGCCCTTCAGCTTCGCCTGAATCAGGGGAAGGTGATTACGGTAGGTTACGGTATCCACTCTACTACTACTGTATTGCACACATTTCTTTTACCTCTCAAGGAACTACCGTACCCTAATCACTTCGCGATACCGTACACCAGGCTACTGTACCTCGGCCGGGTAGAACGGGGCGATGCAGGAGAACGCAACCGTCGAGCAGAGGTTCGCGAGTGCCAGCATCATTACCGTAGCCCATTCCTTGCCGGTGAGAGACGCGAACGAGCCCTGTGCAGGTTACGGTAATCAATCGATCCATATTAGGTGACTAGGACGAGAATGCACATTTGAATGGGGTGGATGCGTTCAATTGGTGTTTCTCGTCAAAAAAAAGGGATACGACAGATATAAGTTTCAACGGTACTCCAAAACCAATGACATCGGCCCAAGAGTGATGTCAAGTTACGCAAGTCGCCATTACTCAAACCATACTTCCGATCGATAATCGCCCTCTACCGTACCCCTACCGTACCTTTCTCATGCTGGTGGCCGTGGACGAGTCCTCCTCGTCCTCCTCATCGCTCTCGCCCTCCAACGAGCTACTGAAATCAGGATCGATTATCGATTGATTGGCGAAGGTATTGATTGATTACGGTTAATGTCTATCTAAGAATCGATTGAATGCATTGTGCACTCCCAGATTTCAGGCGTCGCATAGAATCGCCCGGAATGTGAATTTCGTAATTTTCCATAGATACATGCTTCTCAATCAATATCGATTGCTCTACCGTAGCCCCTACCGTACCTCTCATCTCCTCCTGGCGGCGCCGCTTTCCTCTGCACACTCTCGTCGAGGCGCCTCGCCGTGCTACCGTAGCCGCCGCTGGTCGTGACTTGGTCCCTGAGCGATTGTATTGATTGATTGTTACCGTACCCTCTATTGATTGACTACCAATCGAACAATGGCTAATCAACTACAGTATGCCTCAACTACCGTACCTGGCGGGGTAGGATACCACCGATCGGCGGTCCGGATCGATAGCGACCTGTGTCGCGATGGGGATGAAGGGCGTCGCGATGAAGGGTCTGGAATTAGTTAATTAATATTAATTAACTAATTCTATTTTAAATTTCGACTACACTCGCTTCAGTTTTTCCATTTTCCCACATTCACCCTGTGAAACATTCATGTAATTCTTTAATATTCAGTATTTGGTAGGAGACCTCGCTCAAGCGAGCGAAACTGATGTTTCACCAACTAGATAGAACTGAAAACCTGCCATAGAACCATTTACGACCATCTTGTGCCCAGATATCCAGTGTAATATCGAAAAATGAACAGTGGAACGAGAGAGATCGAACAGCTATCAAACGGATCGTTTATCGCTCTCGAATGATGCACAGCATCTCATTTTCGAATCTCTTTTCACCAATCCAGACGCTCTGACTTGAAGGAACTGTCTAGTGAACGTCACCAAAACAATAACACCACGTCAAAACAAAAACAAGGGTGTTCGGACGAAAACAGCCCACCTCTCCTTCACACTCCTCGTGCTTCTCACACTCCTCAGACTGCTCAGACTCCCCGTCTCCAGTCGGCTCCAGGAGCCGGCGTAGGAGCCGGCATTCTTCATATAGACGTCCGTGACCAGGTCCGGCAGGTAGTCTCCGGCTCCGGCCAGAGCCGCGAATTCTCCGGCCGGTCCACGGCTCTGCCTCGACGGCCCGTCGAACGCGCGCACAGACGAGAGCGGAGGGGCGGAAGACATCGACCACCGATCATCTACGGTCGGCGGCGGCAGCCGGGAGCCGGGGATTGGGCGGGAGCCGGGTTTTGGGGGTGGGGCCGGCGGAAATTGCCGGTCGTCGCGAGAGCCGGCGAGTGGGCGGAACTCTGCGAACGGATAACTGTGGTGATGAATCACAAGAGAGAAACGCGACGAAATAACAAGAAACGGGATTCAAACTCTCCTAAACGACGAATAATTGCTCATTCTGTGAGACGGAAAACAGCGGGGTACAAAGTGTCTGCGAGTTCTCAGGGAAAATCTGGTGAAGTTAGGAGGTGAGAGATCAGGGTAGACGGAGAGAGCGGCCAGAGAAGCAGAGTGTGCCTCGGAGCGCAAAGGTGATGCAAGAAAACAGCCAGAAATCTGTGTGAGGGCAGAGACGCAGGGGGTCTCGTTGCCTCTGACTTTTGAGAAAGCAGGGATAAATGAGAGACTTAGGCGATGAAACGAGGGGTGAGAGAGTGTGTGAAACCGAGAGAGTGTAGTAAGCAATTGGACGAATGAATGCATACGCACACACAAGCGGTGTCCACTAGTGTGCCTGGGAGCGAAAGCACCCGTCTCTCTCCATACCGCGTGTTCTCTCGAGCTCGCTGACTGGCTAGATACTGGAAGGAATGGACGAAATCTGACCATTGACTATTCAGAAAAGCACCCGTCTCTTCTTTTCACCTGCTCCCTTATGCTGTCTGACTGGCTAAATGTAAGTGTTCGGCGAAATGAATAAACTGACCAGTGCCCAGTGAAAAGAGTGGACGCGGAAGATAAACGAAAACAAGGTGCGAAAGAGTGGATGAGTCTAGCGATCGTCCAATTTTCAAAGAGAGATTAATGATGATACGATGCAATAAGAGAAAAACCTCTCACAGTGACGTATTTGGACCAGAAACCAGGGAGATATAAACGAACTGAGCATAGTGAAACCAACAGGATGAGTTGAGCTTCAAGATTTCTACTAAAGTGACCGAATAAAGCTGGGATGGTATAGACGGTGCAAATGTCCAATTTCTAACCCCTTGTGATCAATGACGACAATGAATAAGCAGTGCAGCAAGAACTGAGAGCGTCCCTCCCTTCCTCTCCCTCATCTCTCTATTTCACACCCCGCATTCGATCACTTGACCTGTACGCGTAGCATGCACAAGCTAGGCGATGCGTGTGCGCAAGCAAGATCAAATAATGAAGATGAAGGAGTCCAAATCAAGGCCCAAGTGATGTTCAGGATTGAATAAACGCATGACAGCAAACCACATGGGGAAACTTTGTCAGGCGACTAAACAATAGCAATCGAGGCGCATTTTATAAGCGCTCCAAGTAATAAGGCGATAAAATCGGCCACGCGCTCAGAGAAGCGATAACTAACCATAAGGAGGAGGCGGTTAACGCCACAATATGACGAAACTCCCATCGGCTAGTGGCGGCCAAACATTGCGGATGTGCTCAAATAGGTCTCTGGGTGCGAGAAAGAGTAAGAGGATCCGGGTGGGGCTCAAACACGGCACCTACGCAGGCATAACTCTCGCATTCTGCATGGGAAAGAGTCGAGTTTTGCGTCAGAAAGCGTTGAGAGGGTCTTAGAAAAGCCCTGCTTTCTCCAACCTCAGCAGATATAGAAGAAAAAGAGCACGCGGAAAGCAGAGAGTCAGACACACAAAGTCAGTTGATCCCTCGTGATCGACAACAAGGAAGTTACTTGCAAACACTAGAGTCATGTTTCGCGAGTCTTCTACCTAGTCTGTATAACGCGAGTCTGTATAACTTGACTGAATATTGAAAAAGTCACAAACTACGGAATCGCGGGGAATTTCAGCATCATCGGTTTCTCGTTTCAGCAGCTGTTCAATGACGACGATGATTCACAAAACGATGGACTTTCGCGAATAACGGGGTTCAATATTAGCTCACAAGCGCAAATTGCGCACTAATTAGTGACTAATGAGCGAAATGTGGCACTCCGGGGAGTGATGATAACCGTGCGCGCGCTATCCAAACAGGTTGCTGGAGGTCGATCGAACAATGAAAGCGCGAACCACGGCCAGGACGTGTGAAAGGGAGGGTGCTAGGAACGATTGATTACCCGCGGAAACACCCACTGAGTGTTGTGTTAGACGAACAAGCAGAAAACAAGCACGTTTTGGCAAAGTAGTGACGTGTATGGAGCTAGAATCGACTCAGCATTAGACAGAAGCCAATAAGAAGAAGGCTTAAGGGCAGTAAAGCGTAGCGTAGCAACATACTCGAGGCAGGGAAAGCGGAAAAACCCAAAAAAGTTCATGTTTCAGCGAAATGTGAAGGTGGAAGAAACCCTAGCGTGTCTTGGGCGACTTAGAACGAGTCTAGCGAACTGGATGCATGAAATACAAGCACCTGAACGCAGAAATATAGCAAAAAACGGTCAAACAACCAAAATCACGAAAGTATCAATGAAAGTCGATCGGGTTCAAGTACCGTACTCGGTTTTAAAAATTGCGCGAGAATCGCGATTTGAGTCATCGTTCCTGATTATCGACTTCTTAATTTAAATCGTATTATCTTTATAATTTTTAATCTTAATTAACTAAAACATATATTTCCAACCTCTTTTTCGTCTTCGCAATAGACAGGCTCGGGTCTGAAGCGACTCTCCTCCTCAGTCTGTTCTTCTTCTTCTTCCTTCTCCTCTGACCGCCCTCCGATCTCGTCGATAGATGCACTCCGTTCGGGAATGCCTCGTTATCGTAACCCGGATTGATGGGCAGTCGCTCGATCTCCTCGCCGACTACGGTTGGCAGCGATCTGCAATTGACAACTTCCTACGAATCTCAAGCTACCGTACTATCGAAATAAAAAGTAGGACTTCTGTAGCTATCGATTTGTGTGTTTCATTATTGATGTTTTAGATGTGAACCCGCAACACAATCGCTCTCTTTCATTCGTATTTCCTCTTCATTTGAGTGTGAAACGCACATCATTCCATCTTATCCCAATTTGCTCTCACCGAACTTCCCTGCATTTCAACCCTGAGTTCTGGATAGCTAATCTCTATCGCGCTGGAGAAGCAATCCTACCGTAATCCCACCTCCCTGACCACCGTAATCTAAGACCTGCTATCATCAACTGACTTACGATGCATACAGTAGCGGCATGCTCTCATCATAAGTTTACCGTACGAAATCATCCTGTCTGTCTACTGTAATCTATCGATTTCAATCGTCAACTGACTTACGATGCATAAAGTAGCGGTGTGCTTTCATCGTAATCCGAGTTGACCGTGGTGTGTCTGATTCGGTTCGGCCAATTGGCCACTGACGGCGGAACAAGGGAGGAGGTCGGCGCGTCCATAGGACCGCCGGATGCGCGCCGCGATGTCTGCAATACGGTAGGATGAGGCACACGATGGATCGAGAACTGAGCTTTTATATTCGAAATCCTTCGAAATGCGACGGTGTTCTAGGACGGCTTTATCATGTTCTAGAGCTATTGAATATATCTAGAGCTCGTGAGAAACAGGAAAATGCAATCAAGCATCAAGCAACGCTGTAAGTAAAAGAATGACTAACTGCTGGTCTGGCAATAATTCCCCCTTTCTTTCTCTATCTCTTTCTCTGCTCCACGAGTAAACACCCGAACAGTGACGAGAGAGAAAGATCAGGATCAACTGGTTGTTTTGCACTCTAACTCACGAGTTACGAAATGCAGCTGCAGATGTATCTCGAGATCAAAGTTCGATAACTTAGATGGCACTGTATCGCAGCCCTTGAGTAGCCCTAAGTCTAAAGCGCATACATCGTTGACAACTGATTTTCTTTCAGTGTCGCAACCTTTCAGTATCGAAAGAAAGATCTGGATCACTTCGCTGTTTTGCACTCTCACGAGAGTTACGAAATCTAGCTGCAGATGTATGACAACAGCCAGAACACATAAATACCGTAAATTGGGGATCAACGATTAGCAAGTGACTATTTGCCCCGCTGCATCGTTAGATCTGGATCATTCTGCAGTTTTTCTGCGCAAGATAAACCACTTCTATGATTCCAATCGAGAAGCCTACTAGTAGATAATCTGGATCCGGATCAATGACAAAACAGAAAAAGCCACAGAAAGAAAGCGCAACGTAGTGCAATGTGAGTGAAAAGATTGGCGAAGTGCTTTTGATGCTTCTCTACTTTAGAGTTTGCCATGATGAAAAGTTTGGCTAGATTTCACTCTGCAAAGTCATCAGATGAGAAAAGTTTATCTCGCCCAATTCTTTACTCTAAACTTTACCTTCACGTCACTTATGATTTTGCTAACGCAACACGCAATATTCAGGGATATGTGCAGATGGATTTCCATTTGCCCTGTCACGGCTGAAATATATATTTGTTTGGGGGATTCGGAGGCTGATCATCGATGTTCCTGCCTATCACATCACTCTTCAGAGCAGCGTGAAACTCAACCTATCACAACTGCAAGTACAGAAACGGAGAAGAATGAAACGATTCTTGCATGCATTTTTAGCACCGGGCTAAAGTAGCCTTCGCAGACGCTCCTATTCTTCGTGTCTATTGCTAGTGATGATGCCATCCCACGCCCCATCCCTCGTCCTACCACAACACAAATATTGCAGCTCTGCAGAAACTCAGACACGCACACTAACCTTCTTTGATGGGTGACGGCTGTGGGCGCTTCTTCTCACTTCGTCTTTTCCCCAAGAGTTTTCATTCCCGATTTTCTTGTTATTCTGCATGACCCATACGCATACATTTGTTGTTTTGATGATTTTATTGCATAGAAGCGTAAATCAAAGTGAGACGAACCTTCTGGAGCACGTTCTTGATCAGCGACGGCTGTGGGGGCTTCGACTTGGACAGAGACCGCTTGACGGGACTACGGAGTGGATTGACCTACAAAAATCGATCAAGAGAGATCAAAGATCATCTGATAGGAGATGCCATTCTCGGGATACTGTATCAATCAATGAAATCGAATGTACCGTATACCTCATCGCCCTCTTCCTTCTTGATCAGGGACTGATCAGACTCCGACTCGACGCCTCCGGGCGACTCTGGGCGAGCTTCAGGAGCCTCGCTGGGTACGGTACTGAGCGCCTCGCTGAGGTCCTGCGAAGATAGTCAGTTGTCGATAGCGAACCAAAGTGCAATTACCGTACCTCGCCTGTCACGCCCTCCTTCAGTGTTGGGAAGGACGACGGATGCGAGGGAGTACTGGCGATCGGCGTGGGTGGAGGAGTGCGAGCCTAAGTGGGTACGGTAGTTATCGATTTTCGGCCATCAGGAGTTGTGTCATCGTCCTTCTTATTCCGCTCACCATCTTCAAACAAGTATGAAACGCATTCCATGTGAATCAAAGCGCGACATGAGAAGATTTTCACACCTTCGCCAATTGAGATTCAGACCGTTCGTGCATTGGACTGTTTCCACCCAGTAAATTCTGGCGAACAAGGGGGCTTGTGGAAAGGAAACTCAGTCCGCAAATGTTGACATGCACTGCGCTCCGAAATCAACCCTTTACAGTGCTAGCACTTTGCCAATTTCATGATTCAGTCTACACTCTCTATCTTCTCTCGCACCTTCCGTACAACGCAGCGAGATGGAATGAGTTTCGCACTCGGTTGAAGTGGAAGTGAGACCACAGGAGGCCGATCGCACAGCGTTCTTGAGGATAAAGCACCAACAATCTCCCAAATTCTGCTGAAATCGCCGTGCCTCTGATCAGTGCACAACGCAATAGAGGGATCATTAGAATACTGCTGGGTTACTACTGCGAATCACTTTAGAAACTAAAATTAGGAGGATGATCACACAGTGTTCTCCAGGCTACAGTAGCAATTTTTTTTCGCTATTTGGTGAAAATCTGTGCTTTTGATCAGCGTACAACTCATTACCGAGTCAACCCGGATCCGATTCCGGATTGCGAATATCTGAATCACGTTGGAGCCCAAAATGGCTCTATTTCAATCGCAAAAAATAGATGATGACCTCAACCCCAGTCCCATTTCTAGTCTCCGTTCCTGGTCTCTGAGTCACCCTTATCAAGGCTTAGATCTAGCACAGAATGGCGTTCCCTATTGCGTCAGATTGAGAAATCAACTGCCACTAATAGTCCAGATTCTGCCCGAATTGTGCTTGAATGTCTCTATTCTCTTCCCTAGATTTCTTCGTGCTTGTCTAGTTCCCCGGAGCAATGTCTAACCTCTAAACAATATCTTATTAGGAACGAGTGAAACTCAACCATTCTTCTTTTTTCATTATGGGGACTAAACAAGTGCCGATTCCTTATCGATCGCGTCGTTTTGTTTCTTCCTGATCGCCTACGTGTACTAGTGATAGCGAGTGAGCGGTTAGCAACAAACATGTGACATCGCGATCGATCGTTACTAGGTCGGATGAGTACCGACTGGATGAGAACCATTTGCATATTCCGTCTATTACAAACTTCTATTGCATAACACTTGTCTCCCGTCCTCATTAGGTTCTTATCCGACCAAGTTCCGACCGATCGCATTGAAGAGAAAATCGATCTAACTCTGGGCGAAATCAATCAGGCAAGACATGAAATGAGTTTCAGAACACCTACGAAGCACAGGATTTCGCATCGAGCCAATGCTCGGGCTGATTTCTCATCAAAAATTAAATAATCAATCGATACCCCAGGGTAGTTGATGGGCGTGCTGAGCTGCGAGATCGATACGGCATCCCCGAGTACGGTATCATCGTCGTCAGGGAAGTTCAGGGACGGGTAGACCGGGCGCTCCAGGACCTCCGGCGAGGGTCCCTCGTTGTCGGTCATTGTCTGCAATCGATTACCGTATCCGAAAATCGATAACTACCGTAACCGGAGAACATCACGACGAGACGTGGAACAGGGCAAAATAAGAGCGCAGAGATAAGAGAATCACGAGATCTAAACTCGGGACTGACCCCATGAGAGAGTTACATCAGGTTGACCTTTGATAGCAGGAATATCACATAATCACGTGAACCATTCCTTCTAACATAGAACAGCATGTGATTTTTTTCGAAAACGAATAATTCGCTATGACTTTGAGTCTAGAAAACGAATGAATACTGAACTTCAGACCCCGTGAGTGGACTAAGAGTTGCATCAGGTTGACCTTTGATAGCGTGAATGAGGAATGAAGATCACATGCCCTATTCATGAACTCGTGGAGTAGCACAGCTTGGAATTTCATGATTTTTTTTTTGATTGACTAACACTGAGCGATGATTTCAAGCTTTGAATACGGCTGGATTCTGAACTGCTAGAAATATGCTGTCATTGCTTAAGTTCACAGTATTATCTCATTATGTGTTTTCTTTAAAAAATATAAAAAGGATAGGTAAAACGGGTACGGAACGGTACGGAACGGAGGAAACACCAAGATCACGAGCGAGAGTGAGTGACCTATCGAACCAGGCAGTCGGAATCAATTGATAGGGGATCTACCACAACAGAATACGCACAACTACAGAAATGGACAAATCAGACAACAATCAGGATTGTGTTCAGCCTATCTGATAGGCAAACTGTCTAGTACAAAAATCGATAGCATTTCTGCCGTTTTTGAAATCCAATCTTGGCGCGAAGCATTAATTTCGAATCCATAGACTTCGAATCAATCTCTCGGGTGCATGGACCTGGCACTGGCGGACTCCTCGCTTATCAATCGGTGAGAGACAGTGGGAAAGTGAGAGAGCGACAGAGAGGTCAGAGAAAGAGGGGCGAGAGAGTGGAGGAATGGAGGAGGGCCCAGCCTGAAAATGGTTGTGAGAGAGAAGAGAAGTGCGTGTGAAGCCGATAAAAATGCGCACGTGCAGCAATTATGAGTGTGTTTCATCGACAAGAGTGTGAACAAGGGTGTGCAGAGAGGGTGAGGATTCAAAGAGGTGAAAGAGAGAGGTGTGAACGTCCTTGATCTCAGCGATTGGACTATGATTTTGATTTACTCAGCAATAATGATGGTTTTCCATAGATTATATTCAAAGCATGCAATAAATGAAAACAATTCAATTTGGCATGGATGATAACAACAAGCTGTTCTAGTTAAACACTCGATTTTGAAGCTTCTTCAACGTTCGTGGAATGGTCTGCAGGACGGAAAGGATGTTCATTGAGCATCTGGAGCACTTCAGCAGCCGTGGGTCTATCTTCCGGACGAGGCTCTGTCAGAAGAATGATGAGAGGAGCCTGCAAAAAAGTATACTTTTAAATATACTTTCGATCTCGCCCTTTTTTGATCCAAATTAACAGGTTTATAAGCAAAAAAAGTGCATCTGCGAAGAAACTTACGATTGCAGGCCACTGCTGTTCGAAACTTGGTGGTAGTTGTCTTTCTTCTATCAGTTCTTGAAAAATATCCTCCTTCTCATCTTCGCTCATTTTGTAGAACATCTCGAGCAAGACCAACCCCGAAGAGAATATATCAACCTGGAAAAAAACTACCATTTATCGGTCGAGGTTGACGAGTCTACTAGAAAATGCAATTTGTCAAAATAATACTTTTTTCCCGTAATTCCCCGAGTCCACTTCGGGCGCTTCATAGGGCAGAGTGCCTACGAGAGTGGTGTGCTTCGCGGTGTCTGCAAAGGGAATAATCAATTTCTGAAACAGAAATTAGCTCGAAACTTCTCTCACCTTTTCCGCTGCCTTCGCAGTCAACAGAATCTGTCTTATGCAAGCATGCAATGCCGAAGTCTCCCAATAAAATCGTTGGCGGAGAACCCTCCAGCAAAATGTTTGCAGGCTGAAGAATACAGGCATCGAGAGAATGAAAATAAACGAAAACAAGAACACAAAAGGTACCTTGATGTCCCTGTGAATAATTCCATGCTCATGAATGTACGAGAGTGCACTCATCATTTGGCGGAAGAATTCTGTACATTCTTGTTCATTGATAGGATTCGAAGATCTGTATAAGGGCAAAAAACGTATTATCTGATTGTAATGAGCTAACTTGTTTCTATCTTGTAAATATTTTTCGAGAGAGAAATCACATTTTTGCATTTGAAGGTAAACCATTCTGTACATTACCTGAAATATGTGTGTCACACACATTAAACGCAAATAAATTTACAAACCGTCACTGTTTTCTGACGTTCTGAAACTTATGCATCATATATACATGCGAAAACATAACAATAATTCACCATGTCGTCCTCAAAATTCTCAAAACTTGTTCCTTCGGCTGCTCGGTGGAACGTAATATCTGAAATATACATATAGCATATGCAAGGCTGGAAGGTCAGATCTAGATTGTCCATTTTTTCTTCGAAAAGAGTACAAATTATTTTTTCTAAAAGTCGAAAATTCGGCCAAAAATCGCCTGATAGGGGAAGTTCCGACGAGATCAGACCCAAAAATAAGAGAGATTTTTGTACTTTGTCGAAGTAAAAATGGTAAATATGGAACTAAGCATCCAGCCCTACACACATCTTCGTGCACCTATAATGGGGACTTTGGTGAACTATCAATTTCTTCGACCTTTTTCGGTCTAACATCACAACCGATTGGTTATAGGTGTAAAATCATTGTAGTGATTATTGGTATGAGGATCAAAAATGAGGAGTTTACCATTCGAACTGGAAGTTGTCGTGCCATCAGAGCTTCCTCTACTGTTTTGCACTTCACTATCCGAATCAGCATCGGAGTCGGAGTCGCTCGACGAAGAACTATGCTAGAAAATTATTTCAAGGAGAAGAATTCAATTTTGTTATTTAATTGTAATTGTCTCGACTTTTACATGTTATGTTTTAGCCTGTTTGTGCAAAAATCTTTGGAATATTACATATTATATGGATAAAATCGTACATATTCTGTTTCAACCCATGCGTCGATATATTTCACAATATTGTGGTGCTGAAGCTTCTTGAGTGCCCAGACTTCCCCGAGAACCTGATTTTTTTTCAATTTGTTGTTCATGATAAGATTAAATCGCAAACCAAGACGGCGCTCCTGTCGTCTCTCACTTGGATCTTCTTAATTGCGTATATTTGACCGTCTTCGGTATGGCGAGCCTGACAAACAGTCGTTGTTTATCTTTGAAAGGCTCAAACGATCTCATCTCGCATGCATATCTGACGGTATATCTTACTTGGAACACTTCTCCGAATCCGCCATCTCCAATGAGTTTAGTATCTGTGAACTTGGTTCTGAATCTTCCGTCATATCTCTTTTCCTTGAGGATCTCCAGTATGACTCTACCCACGGCGTTACTTCTGATTGAATTGAACATTTTAGTTGTTTTAGAGACAATATAATTCCTTCCAGGTTTGACAGCTGTTTAGATATGTGCACTGTTATTTACAAGTGAAACATTAAAAATCCATGTTTGCTAAATCATACCTGTCAAAAGCAGTCGTGAGAAAAGGCTCGAGCCCCATAGTACTCTGCCCTAAGGAAAAATGTTATGTGCTCGTAAGCCCACTATATTCTTATTTAAACTCACCTCTAGCGTCTTCGTTCGTGTTTAACTCGTCGAAACTAAGTGTCCAACTGAAATCGATCACTTAGAGAAAACCTTTGATACTAAAATACCGCTCGTAATCGGTGAGAGCATTAATAAACGACCGCACTTGACCCTCTGGAGTAGTGGGTGTATTTAGGAATTCCCCCAATCTGATAAAAATATTAGTGCATAACTCGCAATGAATAGTGCAATGGATCTTAAAATTAGCATTATTGTACTTGTAATTGTAAATTAAGAACAGTGTTGTTCATTTAGCTCCTCACCTCTTGACCATATTGATGAAGAAATCGAAGATCTTTCTGAAATTCGCATTCTCAGCTGAATGTCTATCAAGTCTATCAAATATATCTTTCAAAATGTACCATCTATCGCTAGCGGTAACGAAAAGAAATTGATAAGCTGGTTGCAATGGTTAAATGTACTCACAACGGGTCTGGCATTAATTTTATAAAAATTTCAAGCAGTTCTTCCTGATCGGGAGTCAGTGCGTGCGATGCCTGTAATGGAAGTTACAGATAAATCGATATTTATGACGAGTCATAAAAATCAACCTAGCTGGTGTTCTTTGAGCTCACAATATGTTCGTTGCTACTCCGCACCTTATCGGTCTTCTCTTCATTGATTATCCGGCTATCGGTCTCCAGTTCACTAGATTCATCACCATGCGTCGCGGGTACGATAGGAGAAGACGAATCGTCATTTGAGTCAGGTTCATTGTCCATCGCTGCTGAGTGATGATCCTGGGGAAAAAATACATTTTTTTCGATGACACCATAATTCGAAGGCTACGTTTCTAACGACAAAGTATTTCTGAAAAATTACCAAATGAAGGCTGTTCATCGTTCCGGTCAACACGTTTCCATCCTCATTTTCAGTCCACGAATGAGAGTTGTTCAAATTATCGGCCATTGTAAACGAGTTCCTGAACACCCGTCGGAACAAGAAAAAGATCTTTGAAAGTCGGCAATCATGTTCCAAATACGCAATGAATCACGAATTATGTATAGGAACAAACAGCGATGAGTATACAATATATCTAATGAATGGAGAGAAAAGCGAGATTACTAGGCATTGTGCATAAAGGCATGTATCGTTTAAATCTTAATCTAGAAACTGTGGTATTACGCAGGGAAGTGCAAGCGAGAGAGGTGCAAAAGTGGGTGCTAGCCGGAGCGCGCGAAGTGCAACATATCGGGGCGAGACCCTACGAGCGATTGTGATGAAACACTAATGTCGAGGCTGAGTCAGTGCGCTAAACTGATAACGGGGACGAGAGTAAGAAGTGCTCGTGTGCTAGCAGGAAGAGAGAATCAATTGTGGAGGCTGGAAACATAGAACGTGCAGTAGTGATGAACTCACAGGAACGTGATAGGGATAGCTTAGGGATTGTCGAGACGTCCTGCCTACCCATCACTTGCATCCTTCCATTATACGTGAAGCAGCCAGGAAGGAGATCACATGCAGGTTGCTGAGTTATGAAAGAATCGACATTGTCAATACAACACACTTGAAATTGGGAAATATTACAATGATTTTATGCATGCGAATTGTAACGTTTAAATAGGAAACGAAATTGGTTTTGTTTAATTGGACTTACATGAGCAATGATGAACAAAATCTAGTAGAATTGGGCTGAATTATGACAATATGAGGTGCATGCTCACTCTAGAAGGCAGTATCATCAATGGCACATGCTATCGACGTGTTGCAATAGGCGTCGTATTACGATGATTCTGAGAAGGGGTTACGGGGGCTACGTCCTACGGATGCTTACAAATATCGCAACAACCCATTGGCGAGAGACGAGAGAGCTAACATAATATCATGATTGAGACAAACTCTTATTCTTATTCTTTCTCTGGTCCAAGCATCCTAGCCCGGCTGGTCCTAAAGTAACCCATACGA
>LS518958.1:101520-113241 GCA_900490845.1 Pristionchus japonicus
CAAGTGTCTTCCCCTCCCTTGATAAGAAAGGGCTGAACAATATATAGGCTAGCTGGGCCATTAAAGAGGCGCCAGCGAGACGATAGAAGGATGGACACAGATAGGGTCATTAGATAAGAATAGCGGGAATCAAGAAGAATGATATCAGAAGGAATCATGTAGTGTGCAATTGAGAGGGATCGGGAATACTCCTATAACAGTGTCTCCATTTCTACATGGGTGATCGAAATCGATTTCTCCGAGCCTCCGCGACGAATCACTTTCACTATGTAGTGCCCTAATTGAGCCTCAACAGGCGCTGCAGTGGTGCATGTCTTCACTGATACTTGCTTGTCCAAGTGATGAATAACCTGGAATACATAATTAGCTTAAATTCCCGTATCTTAGAAATCGTATGCTTACACCAATCAGCTTTTCCACTTCGAACAGTGGTATAGGATTGGATGAACAAAGAAAAGTCAGATGCTGGCACTTTCTATTGAGCATTTCTTGAAAGATCTTGGGAATTGTTAGACAACTCGAGTAGCAATTTATCTTGATTGAATTTACCAAGCTTGAAATATCAATTAGGAAATCAAGAGTCTCTGGAAATTTTTTCGAACGTTTCGAGTAAATATGAATTGGTTTCACCATTATCGGGCAGAATTGATAGTGATATGTGTTCGCAGCGAACTTTCTGAAGAAAATCAAGCCAATGAGTGCTGAAAGATTTCTTGTTTTGGAAATTTAAAAATATTGAAAATTAAAATAATTCTCACTAGTCGGGATTTGACGTAAGATCGATAAAAATGTTTCTTAGTGATTTCCCTTTGAGTAATACTGCACACATTCTAATGATCTCTGGGTCGGAACGGAAAACGCAGTTTGCAGTTAGATCGTAAATCTTAGCGTTAGTAATTATTTGCTTCAAATGAGCAAGGAATCGTTCCATGTGGTCTTGGGCCAAACAGATGTTGTGCTTCTAAAGCATGATTATGAATGCAATGAACTTAAAAGTGAGCTTACTCCATTCCCAATCCATAGCGAATTGGTCAGTCGAATTTCAAGTTTCGTGAGTACGCGAATAATGCAAAGACTCCACAAAACAAAGCTTTTCTCATCTCCAACATCAAAAATGAGCTCAGGCTTGCCACCATTCTGTTGTGAAAATAATCCCATTAATTAAAGTTCGAATACAAAATCACCCTGGAGATAAACATTTCATATATCACAACTCTTCGAGTTGACGCAAGATGATTAACTGCATCGTTCGCTAATTTGCAGATCTGGAATGATCATTTCCACGTTTCTAATCCCGTTACATGCACAATCCCATTAAAATCACAGTTCTCATAGCATGTTAAAAGTAGTCAACATTCTAAGAACCGTTATCGCCATTGACTCACTTTGCTGGCAAGACTAAACAGTACCACACCTGTCTCAGCTCAATAATCGATCGCGCTGACGAGAATTCGCTGATTTTCACGAAGAAGTCTCGAGAAAAATGTAACGACATTCAGCAATGAGACAAGATTCAATGGCCATTCAATACTGAGTATCTTCCAATTTCATAAGGCGACGCAGTCCCTTACCCTCTGGATTCGCCCAAACTGTTGCGGTTCACTAACCGCTAATCATCTCAACCTTAATCTTTCACATCTTCCCTGACCCTTCATCTCTTCATCTTTCTCACTTCTCCTCCATCCCCCCCCCTCCCCTCATCCCTCTCGTTTACAACAAACAACGCCGCTTCTCGAAGCCACGTTCAGCAACAGTTGGTCGCCTCTCCATTCTACGTGATCATCCTTTAGCCAGGAGCGAGAGATCATGTAAAAAGCGGAGAGTCAGGCATCCCTCTAGCAAATTCTTACTACATACCCCTTCCATCTTCTCGGACAAACATCACATCCTTGCCTTTCACTTCAACATCATCAACAACATCTCCAAAGAAGATAATTTATCAAAGTGTGCTCAAATTATTCAACGTGTACTCTTTACAATCTACTTTTAGTAAGATGGGAGAAGCAGGGAGGAGAGGTAATGTTACAATGGGTGGGAATCGATCAAGATCATCGTTACTAGCGTATTACCAGGGGTACATAGATGGTGGGTGGGGTCAGAGCCGGGAACCGGGGCCGGAGAATCGGCACGACCGGAAGCCGGAGAGTCGAGAGCCGGCGCTTAGGCCTTCTTCTCGAGCTCGATGAGGTGCTTGACTCCGTCGTACATCTGCTTGACGGCCTCGAACTCGGTGAGACCAAGACGAGCCTGAAATGCGTCCGTAAGTTCAGAGCCGGGAACCAGAGCCGGAAAGTATCCGGGTGTGCCACCGTACCTTGTTGGAGATGTCGTAGACTCCGCCCTCCGAGTCGGAGTGCTCGCCGTGGATACCGCGGATCTGCAATCGTCATTGTAAAAACCATGACGCGCTTCTCGTGCCTCTAGCGCACTTCATTTCCTGTCCAAATTTGTACAGCGCCACAACCGCGTCACCTCCCTCACCTGGAGCTTGAGTCCGTCGCAGATGGACTTGAAGTCGGGCTTGGCCGAGATCTTGGGCAGGCGGATGTGCACGGAGGCGCGCACGGTCGTGCCCAGGTTGGACGGGCAGAACGTCAGCCAGCCGAGACGCTCGTCTCTGAAAGCATTGACGCGGTTGATTCCCCGTCCAAATTTGAACTACGCCATCCGTGCGTCAAGTCCTTTTGCACATAAACGGCGCCTTACTCACCTGGAGAAGGGAGCCTGCGCCTGGATGGTCTTGACTCCCTTGATGAGGCGCTCGAGCACCTGAAATGCGTCAATTGAGCGGATTTTAAAATAAAATCAGTCATCGATCGGCAATCATCGTGTAACGCGAAGGATTACGGTAGTCGATACTCGCCTGTCCGACGTTGCCGCCGTTCTGCATGGAGATGATGCGGAGGTGGTCCTCCTCATTGCACCACACGAGGAAGGTCTTGTCCTTGTTGTGGAAGATTCCACGGCCCTGCAACGATCAGGGTGAGGTTACGGTAGATCAGGGTGAGATTACGGTATTCAATCGATATCACGATACCGTACCTTGGGCCAGTAGCGGCAGGCGTTGGCGTGCTGGAGGAAACTGCAAAGGTGGCGATCGATAAGTGGCCTTATTTAGATACCGTAACATGTGAGCTAATATTAATGCTAATCCGCGACATTAGCACGCGCGCCAACAACAATTTCTGCCTGTGTTTACACCGTTCCTATCCACTGATTCGCATATATTCTGGTCGCCTGCTAGATCAACAAGATAGTAGGCAAAACAAGGAGATCTCTACAGTTGTTGTTGTTTTCCCGCGCTGCAATCATTACAGTGGCACAGAGGAAATCTGCACACATAGAATAACAAGATTGCAGTTATTATCGCAATACGCCTTCGACTTGTTTTCTGCTAATCCAATGCTTCAAACATCATTTCTCGTCTCCCTCAATCTATGCTTCACCGGCCCTACACCTATCGAGGAGGGTCTGCGCATTCGATAGAGTAGACGCAGGCGCCGTACCACTTCCAAACTAATAAGTCAGTCAACGATCGCACACGTGTCCGCTACCGTACCCCGCCTACTCACCGGTCTCCCTCCTTGAACAGGAAGTGGTCGGCGATCAGGTTGTTCTGCACCTCCTTGGTCATGCCATCGAGGGGGTAGTAGGTGCCCTGCGAATCAATCGATAATCAACCAATCAATCAATCGATAATCAGGCTCCGCCCCCTGCTCATCGACACGCACCTGGAGCTCTCCGTCCTTGATGTTCTCGAAGATCTTCTTGACCTTGCCTGCAAAATTATCGATTAATATTCAACAAAATCAGTTCTCGATCGCCAACAGTGGTGCAGCTACCGTACCCTCCATCTCGAGGTAGTTGGCCTCGGTGAGGCAGGGGTTGAAGGGGTATCCCTCCAGGGAGCGACCGCAACGCACGCGGGTCGAGTTGATGTACTTGCCTGCAAGAGATCGAGGATTAAACTACGCACACTCGAGACTACAGTCTAGTTCCGACTAATGCTGATTATCGCAATGCTTCACAAAGCCTCTTTGTCATGGTTCAGCCAGAGTGGCGATACGGTTAGGAGCTCGCATCTAACGTCGTTCAAAAGATTTGTAACTGTTTCGGTGTGAGGTTCCAAACGCGAATTTCTAAAGTACGCCATTGAACAGCCAGCCACATGCCAACTCGAGACTACACTCTAGTGACGAAATGCTTCTCACTTGTGTTGCCAATTGATTGGTTTTCGGTAGCGATTTATTAGTTTTCGATAGTCGGATCAGAATCATGGCCGGATCAGAAACATGTTTTGTCTCAAACCTAATCAACAACTGAATCCTGCCATATTTTCGGGCGTTTTTCGTGAAGTCCCGATGTATTTTGAAGTGGTTTGTCGGGTTTGGAGAGGTATACTCGAGACTACACTCTAGTCCCGATATGCTTCTCACTTGTGCTGCCAATTGTTTTTTGATTGTGCTACTAGGCACCCGCTCAGAACCTTATTGTTCGTCTCAAAACCAATCAACTCGAGACTACACTCTAGTCCCGATATGTACGCCCATTGTGCAGTGGGTCAGGCATGAAACAGGGTGATGTGTTAGGGATGTGCTTCTAAAGATTTCAACTGTTTCAGTGTGAGGTTCCACAACGCGAATTTCTAAAGTAAGCCATTGAACAGTCGATCACAGGTCCACTCGAGACTACACTCTAGTCCCGATAGGCTCCGTACCCTCGGGGTCGAGGTCCGGCAGGAGGTGGGTCTTGCCCTCTCCGAGGTCGGTCGCGGGCTGCTTCTGGTCGGGGCGGAAGCCGTTGTGGTAGTCCTGCAGGGATTAGAGTTCAAAGATCAAACTACAAAGATCAGGGATCAAACCACCGTACCTGGATCAGGGGGTCGAAGAGGGGCTTGAAGAGGGTGTAGGCCTCGGCGTCGGGCGCGTAGACTCCGACTCCCGAGTCGAGGTTAGCGACTCCTGCAACGATTGTTTGCTTGCGGGGGTTACTGTAGTCGATATATTGCAATTCCCGAGAGAAAAGCTCGATTTTAATGTTTTTTTTTAAAACGACACCAAACCTATCACTACAACCACGCTACCGTGGCGCCTTTAGAACGACTGGTGAAACTCATTTCCCGCCTGCAACTCGATTTCTCGAATTCGTCTTTTCGCTCTCGAAACAAGGCCGCATTTTCTCGTCAAGTCCCACTCCGTCATGCATACTCCATGTTCCCCTCTATTCTTTCATCCCTCTTTTCTTTCTCGACCCTCCGACTCTCTTCATTTCCCATGCTCTCTCGCTCTGGCTGGTCACCAAGAGTACGTTCAGGATGGAGATCCAACAACATTCCCCCTGCATCCATTCTTCTTGCTCGACTCGAGAGGGGCCTCCTTCTCTTACAAGGCTCATTCATTCTCGAAATATACTGGGAAGGCGAGGCAAAAGACTGGGAGACCTCCAACATTTTCCTTGTTTGCTCTCGACACATTTCCTTCCCAACCTACGCAGTAGATGTGACAAGGCATCTCGGATAGCCAGAGAGACGAAGGGAAGAAGAAGAAATTCGATCCCCTTTGCCCCCTCTAAACTCCCTTGCATCTTCTAGAAACCCCCTCTACTCCTCATCAATGTTTTCGTCTCTCAAATCCCCATGCTCTCTCGTCGGTCGGACAGACCAAGAGAGTGAGCAAAGTGAGAGAATCAGGCAGTTGCTCATCCCCTCTTTCCCCTTCCGACTCGACTCGCCGCCTTATCTATTTACCAATATCCTTTGCCGAAAGAAGAAGAAGACGCTGAAGAACCCGGGTAGACGAAGAGCGGAAGAGTAAAACGAGCCGGGGCAGCTCCTCTCTAGGGACGCCGCGACCTACTCAGCTACCGTAGCCTAGTCCGGTAGGTCAGACCCACCGTACCCGTATACATCTCCGCTCGAAAGCGCAGATCTTCGGGCTATCGTATGCTTCCCAATCCGCTACGACAGGCTCTAGTTCTCCGGGTCAGGCTACCGTATCCCCCCCATAGTCCGGCGGGTCAGATCTCCGACTCCCTCACCCGACTGGATGACGTCGAGCAGGTTGGTGCCCAGTTGTCCCCAAGTAGACTACCGTATCCCCCCATAGTCCGCCGGTTCAGGCTCTAGTCCGCTGGGTCATCACCCTCACCCGACTGGATGACGTCGAGCAGGTTGGCGCCCAGTTGTCCCCAAGTAGACTACCGTATCCCCCCATAGTCCGCCGGTTCAGGCTCTAGTCCGCTGGGTCATCACCCTCACCCGACTGGATGACGTCGAGCAGGTTGGCGCCCAGCTTGGTCTTCTTGTCCTTGAGCTGGTCGACGACCTCCTTCGTCAGGTACTTCTTCAGCAGCGAGTGGCAGTCGGCCGCGCCCTGAATGAGGAACAACTCGATTACCGTAATCCTTTAGAGCCGGGCAGTTCGGCGGGTCAGATTGATTACCGTCAGTAATTATTTGCTCTCTAGAGCGCACTTTGGGTACAGAGCTCGACAAATTAATTACCGTAACCCATTCCCCGGTTCGCTGGAGTACGTTCCTTTCCCCTGATAGCCCATTGACCAGCTAGATTACTACTCGCACCGGTGTGCGTAGTTCCCACTAAAATCATCCACTAGGCCGATTACTGCCCCGCGTCCTCTTGATTAGCATAAGCCGTTCTGTGGACACTTCGTATCACTCTGCCCACCAAACCCTATCCACTGGTTCCCTCGAATTTAGAGCCAGAGAGTGGGTGAATTTAAGAGACGCATTCGCATCAGTCGGCCTTCCATCACTATAGAGAGAGATGGATGCCACTTGGATCCTCTCTATCTCCATCTCTCCATTCTCTTGCCGGTCAACCAGAGCGAGAGAGTGTGCGGAATCGAGAGAGTCAGACACATCCTTCTCTTTCCCCATCTTTCCGCCTTCTGTTCCTCTTCCCTCCATCAATCTCCCAACTTGCCTCCTCCTTCTCTGCGCTCTCTCCATTTCCCCCGTTCTCTCGCCTCCTCTTCCCAGTTAGAGACCACGCAAAAGTGAGAGAGCGTTCTCTCTTCCGTCTCTCCCATTCACAAAGGCGAGTGGCGAGCAAGGGAGAGAAGGAGAAACAACAGCCATTCGGGGAAATAACTGCATCCAATTCTAGTGCTCTCTCATTGTGACGTACTCTCTTCCTCTGTCTCACACAGAGATCCCTTGAGTTACTCACTGCACCCAACTAGAGTCAACTCTTTCTCACTCTGGGAAATTGGCACCTCTCGCAAATAACGCTGCTCGCAAATCAACATCAATTCCCGATTAAAGTTTCCAACTCAATCTCCGACCCCCATAATCGTATCAGGCTGAAGCAGAGATCTACCGGGGTTCCTTGGTTTCAGGCAGCCACAAATACAATTAGAACGCCCTTCGTTGACCTACTTACTCTAACACTTGCATCGTTTGAACTCCGCTCCCTTCCTTCTCTTCTTCTATCACCCTTTCCCCGCTCCTTGGTTCGGTTTGCTTTTTTGTGCCCACTCCTTCTCCCTTTCTTTCCCTTCCCTAGCACTCTCCTCTATCCGCATGCTCTCTCGCCTCTCCCTTCCTTCGTCATCCCTGATCATTCAGCGCCCTCTGCACGTATCATTCAAATTCGGACGGATCAGTATCCTGCTCTCTCCATTACCCATGCTCTCTCGCCTGGGGGTTCCCAAGTGGTCTCACTGACCACGCTGGCTTTCCTGTCAGATAACACTAGATAACCCTTCAAATTGGCATCATCACTGCTCTCTGGAAGCCTCAGCCCCCATCACAAGTCAGACAGACTTAGAGATGGTGAAACCCGAAGAGAGTCGAGCCTCGACAGTCAAATTGGCCTCATCCTCTCTTGCGAAACTCCGAGGGGAAAGAAGATGGAGATGGAAAAACGACAGCTCAGTGGCCTTCGAATTCGAAACTCCCTATACTCCTCCTGTTCTTTTCGGACAGGCAAAGCGAGGGCAAACGCGATATTGAGAGACCATAGTGGCCCGCCATTCGAAATTCGCCCCATAATTGCCCCGGCAATTCAAGGTTTCTGGAGCGGCCCAAAATGCTTTGATTGTCCCTGGCATGACGTAAACACAGAGCAGAAATTGCAATGAGAGCTCCCGATTCAAATTGTAGTGGCATTTCATCAGAATTATCGCGCGCTCTCCTCATTTCGCATGCTCTCTCGCCTACCGCTTCCCACCCGGTCTCACTCCTCTACTCAAAGCAATCTGTGACTGATTCAGTCCCCGTTTCCTTTCCCTCTAATGCCTTCCACATTCCCCCTTCTCCCCGCTACTGCGCGTAGTAAACAACTGTACAAGCAAACCGCTTGCGGCTACACAGAGCCGTCATTTGCAGCCGCGGGACCGGGAAATAGCCACTGGAAGCCGGGAAATAGCCGTACCTGGAGCTTGGCGTAGCCATCCTCGATCTTCTTGATAGTAGCGGCGTCGACGGACATGGTTGGTTGTTCCTGGTGCTCAAGCGGACTCGAACCACTGCAAAAAGGCACGTCAATCAACCGAATTTTCGCCAAACTCTCTTACTTTCACGTGCTCGCTCGACCGAGAGCACTAGAAAGCAAGTCAACACGACATAAACAGTGCAAAACACGAACACGAAACGGCAGTGACGAAAGATCATCCTTTCAAGGAAGGAAAGGGAGGTGATGGGGCGGAAAAGGTGCAATGGAAAGAGGCCAGGGGCCCCTGATAACGCACTAAGCCAATGTCGCCACTTTATGACCTCCCTTGTCCTCAAAATACTCCAAAAATGGGCAAACAGTGCGCTATCAGGGGCCTGGAACGCGTAAACGTGATGAAATGAGCTACCGGGACAGAGCCGGGGTCTTAGCCGGTGGATAGGAAGGGCAGGAGGCGAGATAGCGTGGGGAATCGAGAGAGTCAGACGGAAGCCCAATCACCGGAGCTCCTCGCGAGCCGTGCAATGCAGCGAGTGGGGCGGGTAGGCTGAACGGAGCATCTCGGCTCTCTGCCTCCTCTTCCCTTCTTCTGAAGCTCCGCCCACTCGGCGAGAGAGCGTGCGGATGTGAGAGAGCGGGCGAGGGAGGTGAGAGGAGAGCGGAGGGAGGCGAAGAGGAGGAAGAGGATCGTTGATCTACCGGCCGATATCGATCGGCTGCAGACCTGCAAAGACTACGGTAATCTCGGTGCGATCGAGAACTGATTTATTTGCAAGAAAAATTGGGGAAACCCTATTTAGAAAAGGTATGAATCATTGAGAATCGGGGAATCTTGTGTCAATCAAAGCTACGTGGGTCGAGAGACAATTGTGAAAGGGGAGAGCGGATGCCTTTCATACACAACTCGCTACGTGCTTGCGTCAAACTGTCATGGATTATGAGGAAAAGAAACGACAGGAGAGCAGAGAAGAGAAGGCTTTCCCGGTGACAGACAGTGCAAGATTCTACGTAGAGAGCAGAGAGTTAGACCATCCTGATGAAACAGGAGCTCAGACAGAGATAGTGGACAATATCGAGAGACGCAGACAGTCTGACGAAACCGTGAAATGGTCGTTCTCTGTGCCGTTTTTTGCAGTGATCTTTCCACCTCGGCGCAACCACTTCGAATTAGCATCATTCTGCGTCAAACCCCTCTCCGTTTTTGCAACGATGCTCTGACTCTCTCACTTTTCCATGATCTCACTGGTCAGAGATCCATGCGCATTGCGCACAGTGGCTCAATCTCTTAACTGAATGATGTTTCGCTATCAGGAAAGGCGAGATAGCATAAGAGAATGAGAGAGCAACCCTTTGCTCGAAATAGTTCCGCCATACTTGGACTCTCGCTGCACAATGCGCACAACAAGTGCCACTTTTTCGTCTGACTCTCTCACTTCTGCATGATCTCTCTCTCTTTCTGATCATCTAGCTTGATCATTGTTCCAAATCGGTGTCGATCTCCATCACTTCATCCCTCTTTTTCTCTGTCATCTCTCTAATCCCCACACTCTCTCACCCTCGCCGTACCGAAACCAGAGAGCATTACTACATACATTTTCAGCTTCCTCGCTTTTGCTGTTTGCCGACTTTTTCCAGAACTTTCACTCTAAACCAACGCCGAGGAATCTCCCTTCTCTCTTCCTCCCTCTTTCAAAAATGCAGTAAGAAATCCGACACCGCGCTACTTGAGAACCTCACTTTTGCCATCCCATCTTATATCTTCCTTTGATCTCCGTCAGTATCCAGAAGGATTCAATAGGAAGCTCCACTCTTGGCAATCTATCGAAGATCCCATCTGTTGATGATCGGAAAATTGTAGCCGAAACTTCAGTATTACATTCAGAAAATCTCCAGAGAAGCGTTCATCAGCACAGGATCGATCTACCTTCTCCTTCACACCAGGAACCCCTCTTCTCACCTCCTTTTCTCGCCATCATCAATATTAATGGATCTCTTCCCTGAGAGAGGGCCATAAGGCCGCCGAATTTTCTCCACTTTCCCCTCTTTCTCTGATCTCTCCCCCTTCCCACACTCTCTGACCAGCAAGGAACAGAGAAGTCTTGAGAAGTCTTCAGCGTAAGAAATAAGCCAGGATCCTAGAGATGGACTCTCTCAACTTTGCTTGTTCTCCGAAGATCCAGATGCGAGAGATCACGCAAAACTAGGAGAGCGCTTTCCATCCTCCATTCGCCTCGTTACAACGGCAGAGCCATCGGTTCAGAGGAAGCTACGCTCAGACTCTCCTCATCTTCCACGCTCTCTCGCTTAGCTTGTCGGGTTAGAGCATGAGGAAGCGAGAGTGATATCACCGAGGGGGTTATAGATCACTCACTCGGAGTAACACAAGGCCTCTCTCCTAGTCAGAGCTCTAGAGCCACATCGAAAACATTTCCGCTGGACCAAAGACTGACCCAGGCGGGCTATTTAATGGGCACAGATCACAATCGGTCATTCCAATCGGTTTTATAGAACACATAGTATGCTCACGCCAATCGGCATAGATGCTCCAAATTCAAACTCAAGGTGACGTGAGGTTTCGCCATTCGTCCTTGGCTCACAATCCGTTCCAGAGAACGCTTAGAATAGCGCGATGGCTATCTTTCCTCTTCTGTTGACACGCTACTTTGCAGGTACTTCTCTGTTCTTCTCTAACCTCGGCTGATGAGCAACGTTCTGCCTCTCTCCAATTCGTGTTATCTCTAACACTGACTGTTCTCTACGAACGACATGTAGAACGTTACCGCTCTCTAGATCTCACGTTATCTCTAGCCCCGTCTGACTGTCAATGATTACTCTGACGTTCCAGAACAGATCGCGCAGAGGTTTGAGCAAGGTCAAACACCCGCAAACCCCACGCGCATGTTCGTTGCTCACGTACGTTGGGGAAATTTGATCCCGAACTTCCTCGACGATTCTCAGATTCTCAGATTCAGATGCTTCTCTGATTTCCGGGTGACTGGAGTAGAAACTTCAGGGCAAGATGTTGTGCAATTAACCCAATTTCTAGGGTCTTCCGCATTCACCAGGAAATAATCAGAAACCGCCCAGAAAGCTGCCGGTTGCTGGTAACTAGGGTTAACGAAACGCAATCGCAAAGCGCAAATTGCGAATCAAGGCGCGCGATTTGCATCGATTGCGCAATGAGAGGGCGAAATCGACTCTCATTGCGCAATGAGACTCGCGCATTTGCATTGCGTATCCATTGCGTATCGACCGCATTGTCCGAGTCGACGAGGGGAGGAATCGGTGTGACAAGGAGAGAATGAAGT
>LS518958.1:114219-131201 GCA_900490845.1 Pristionchus japonicus
CACCCATGTCTGCGCGCGCTCCCTCCGCTCACTTCGAGCGAATTGCGGAATGAGAGTGGTCAATTTGCATTGCGTATCCATTGCGTATCGATTCCTCTCTCATTGCGCAATGAGAGGGCGAAATCGACTCTCATTGCGCAATGAGAGTCATTCCGGGTTCATTGCGAATCGCTTGCGTTTGTGCGAACGGTCAACCCTACTGGTAACCCAATTCCATAACTTTGTTATTCTCCCTTCCATACGTCGAAAACAACACCGACGGCTCTCCTCTCAACATGTTTACAATCTATCTTCTGGCTCTCTGATGTCCAGTGTGATAGTCGTTGGTCATCGTTCGAAGAACGCAAGCATTTAGAGATTACGTATGCATTTAGAAGAGTATTATCACGGCCCGCCCATCGAACGGAGGTGCACCCACATGCCCTCATTATCGCCTGTCGTACATTATCTACGTAACCGCCCAGGCAACGCTCCAAAATATCGTGATTCGATGTTTACCTAAATCTCGCGAATCAGTCATCAGAAGGCTGCTCATTGATCGACTATGCACCCAAATGCTGCCATTTTCTCATGCTTTTCCCAGAAAGTCACACCCAAGAATCAGTGAATGCGTGGGAAATTGGTAACAGATTGATCAACACCTTGCAACATTCTCCCAGAAACTGCGAAACTTCGTGGTGGGAGAATACAACATTTCGAGCCAATCTCCTTCGTTCTATCAGGTGAAACTCAGAGAGAAGAAGTTAGCCTTACATTTTTCTGCCGACTACAATTCTGCTTTGCAAAACACAGAGGTGTGAGAAACACGACTACTGTAACGTCTGAGTCATAGTGTAGTTCGAAAAAAAAAACATGTTTACTCTTGGCATGGCTTTTCCATTAGCTCGCATCTGACTCTTATCGACCACTGCCTTGAACTGAATACGCCTCCTCCACACAAGCCTACCCCCTCTTCTTCCCTCTGCGAATTGTTCGGAACTTGAAGCCTGGAGGCTTTCGAATTTCACCGAAAAAATAACAATCAACCCGCTGCTAACACTTTTGTTTGGCATGCCGCCTCTCTCAGCTAAACTTCACGCACTCTACTTTCTCATCTAGACCTATCTTCTTGATTCGCATCAACCCATTTCTGGCTTCGGAAGCCACCTTCCTGAACTTTCTAAAGCGTTAAAAATCGTCTTGAAGCCTTCATCTCATCTCTCTAATCTTGAGTTCCTACATCTTCTCTTACTTCTCAGAGACTCATAGATAACCCTCCTAGATTCGAGAAACAGCAGCGTACTCGTCACTGCACGGCACCGAGTTTCTCTTCACTCTACCACAGTCAGACGGAGCTAGAGAGCATGGGAAAGTGAGAGGTTCAGACAAGCGACGGCTCTTTTCCTCTTCAAAACATCCTCAAGAAGAAGAAGAGAAGCCGGAAGAGCAGTTGTTCAAGAAGAGGAGGAAGGGAAGAGGCAAACGGCAGAGAGAAACACTCCAAGGGGTCGAGCAACAACTGGCCAAAGGGAAAGAGACGCCGATCACATCCAGAATAACAATTATAGAACAATCAAAAAGAAAAAAGAAGTTATTTCTAGAATTTTTGCATGTATTTCTAGAGAGATGAGCATAGGTCACCACGCCGCCGGCGACCCCATGAATAGGGGTTCATGGTGACGCAGGCCCTACCAACACTGTTCCTCGTCGCCGCCAGCCCTGGTGACCTGTGGAGATGAGAGATGGAAACAAGATGGAACTGGAGCTATAATGAATAAGTCAAACACAAATTCTATCTCGAAACGGACAAACACAATACGCTCAAAGCTGCTATCAGTCTTCTTCTATGGTTGATAGAACACTAATCTCGCTTCTCCCCCTCACTCGCTCTCCAATTTTCGCACACATTTCCTTGTCGTCCGTGGCAACGGCGAGACTTTTTGCGCTTCCCTCCTACACTCTTGACTAGAAGTTACAGACATGTGAGAAACAGAGTTAACATCTGACTCACAACAAACGCTGATAAGCAACAGTGCCAAACAATTCAAACAAAACGGATAATTAGGCAGAATGATCAACTGTGTGATAAACCGAAGCGGTAAGGAAGGCGAAGGCGTGAAGAAACTATTATTTATTTAAAAATTTTGCATGAATCATGCATGATCATCATGAAAAGTTGTAGAATGCATGTACGACCCACAGGGGCCACCCATTTCAAATTTCAGCTCAATCCGACCATTTTGAAGCATTGTGCCACCCTCTGTTGAAGGTCATCCCGCTCTTACAGAGAACTCGTTGTATTCAAATCCTCTCCATCGCCCTATAAAACCCGCCCATTCCTTCTCTTCCGCTTCATTCCGCACAGTCGTTCACTATGGGCAGTGATTACAAGGTACGCTTCCCTCCTTCACCATTTACCGTATCCTGCCGTCCTATCGTAATCTTACCATACTTATCGATCTGTTCAGTCACCCGAGAAGTCCGGCGCGTCCGCCTCTCGACAGCGCAAGAAGTCGCCGGCTCGGGTACGGTATCCGGTATCGATCGCGGCCTACCGTATTCAGAACCGTAACCGTATGCCGCCGATCGATACCGTCCTACTAACACGTGGTTCTGGCTCCGGAAGAACCCGGTTCTTCGTAGTGTAGAAAAGGCCTCAATCAGGAAGCGCCCAGCGCGAAGAGCCGCAAGAACACGCTCAAGAAGTCGCAGAGCAGCAGCAAGTCAGCGAGCAGGGTACGGTATCACCAGATCGGCGCAATGGGCTACGGTAGCACTGGAACGGCGTCAAGGGATACTGTATCTGAAAATCTCAGGAGGAGATCAAGATCAAGGAGCTCAAGTACGTTCCCGTCAAGAAGGAGGCCAGCGATGAGGTATACTGTATCCATCAGTTATCGATCGACTACCATAACCCAAAAATCGATTTCTCAGGCGATCAACCTCAAGAAGATCCTCAAGGCAGAGCGCGAGGAGATGCCCGAGATCCGCAAGCGCCAGCTCACCACCAGCTTCATCCCGGTTCGGTACCTGTTGATTACGGTATCGATCTGTGCGAATCGCACTCCAATCGATATCGATTACCGTACCCCTATCCCTCAGGTGCACTTCCCGGCGGGACGCATCTACCGCCCGGGCGTGCTCGTCTCCACTATCCCCGTCACGCCCACCGACACGATGATCACCGAGATGCGCGAGAGGTACCGTAGCCCTACCGTAATCCCCGGATACGGTAGCAAAAATCGATCGATATCATACCGTATCCCTCTCCAATTCAGACAGCAGCGCACGATGAACCGTGGCAAGGGCAAGGCCCCGCGCAAGTACACCAACGTCGCGAAGGTGCTCAAGACCGCAAACTCGAGAACGGTACGGTAGACCCTGATTATCGATTAATTGGCAATCGATATTCCTTCAGGCGTCGAAGAGCAACAGCAACGAGGCCAAGAGTAATGGAAGGAAGGCTAAGGTACGGTATCTGCTACAGTAACCCACCTACAGTATCACCCTTGCAGAACGACAAATCGTTCGCTAGCCGCAGCAAGAAAGCGGGAAAACGCTGAGGCTACCGGAACCCGCCAGCTACCGTACCACTCTTCTTGTCCACTATAGTAACCTAATGGTATCACGCGAGTGAACAACTCGTGAATTGATAAAGCTACCGTGATTGTGTCCAGTGTGTCCCTATCACGAATTCACGGAGAGATATCGATGGAGCTACAAACTCGTAAAATGAACTAGAAGAACATCGAATTAGAAACAACGTTTTATCGCCGAAAACATACGTACAACTTGGCAACTTCTGAACTGCATTCAAAACAAGGAAACAAGGATTGTATTTACAATTGAGATCTTCGAGCCAAATCGATTCGAAGCATTAACAAATTGACAACTTCTGAACTGCATTCAAAACAAGGATCGTATTTACAATTGAGATCTTCTACATGATTCGAAACTAAGGATGGAATTTTCTCTGGCTACTCTAGTAAACTTCTCGCATCATAACAGGAACAATGTTAACGAAATTGAGGTTATGCGTCAGCAACTAGGAACTGACTAGTGGTATGTTACAGTAGAGGATTAGAAAAATCCAGAAATCACGTCGATCGCATGCTGTAAAATCTTTTTTAGAATCAATGAATCATCAGTGAATTTCTTAGTTCAACCAGTTTCATCTGATCGGATCTATCGTGTGGCAACTGATTGATTGTCAGAGCAGACTACTTTTCCGGCTCCCTTGTTAACATCAGAAACTATAGTGTAACTACAGTACTACTACACTACATGTAAAACCGTGCTCAAAACCGTTACTAGGACGACTAAATGACTTGATGAGAAACTGATGAATAGCAAGTGATAATTCGCTCGTACCTTCACCGCACCGACTACGGTGTTTGCAGCATCTGCAGCAGCTGCAGCCGCGTCTCCGTGGTCGCCTGCAGCACCCGCAGCATCTCCACAGTCCGCAGCCGACTGAAACTCATTTCTGATGATGATACTATCGATCGGCGATTCGCCATTAGACACCTATTCACGAACACATTGTGTCTGAATTTCTATCCCTATATTCTGTCAAGATTCGAACAAACTTCTAGATGTCCCATCTGCACTCACACAAAGCCAGATCACGGGTTCGTCTCAATGTCAGTTTTGAAACCGTCTCAATCACACAGTGATTCGAAGTGACTATGGTGTGTTTTGTGGTGCGTTTTATTAAATCATACTTTAGTAAGAGCGTTTTTCTGAATTTCTGATTGTTTGTCGATTATGAGGTGAATAAACATTGAATTATCTACAAAATGGCAGAATGAATTGAAAATCTTTCGCATAATAAGAAGGAAAAGTAAATTTGGTGAGGTTCAAACCGAGGTTCGGAATTTCTCCCTACGAGTACAACACCTTGCACTTCGAATAATTGTGAATCAATCGTACCTGAGCTCCATCGACTCCTCCCTGCATGCCCGTCGCCTGGTCCGTGCCGTCCGCCTACAATAGAGCGGATTGCTTTTCTCATGAGTGAACAAGAAAGTTTGAATACCCTGCAGAAATATAGAAAAGAGATGAACGTATGGGAGACTCGAACCGCACCTGCGTGGCGCTGGCTTCATGCTTCCTCGCAGCTCGAACCGCCATTCTAATCACTCTCATCAAGAGACGCGCCCCGGACATATTCCTGGCAACACGTTTTCTCCCTGCCTTTATGCGTACAAAGATATTGGAGCGAGATGAAAACCCTGCTCAAACCACTGCAAAGATGTTGAAACAACGTTTTATCGCCGACAACTTATTTACAACTTTACAACTTCTGAACTGCATTCAAAACAAGGGGTGTATTTACAATTGAGATCTTCGAACTAAACATAGGATGGAATCTTCTCTGGCTACTCTAGTAAGCTTCTCGCATTATATTTACAGATCATGATTATTTCCACCAACCGGTCCAGAATCCCACCAGGGCAGCGAGGAGATGCGCAGCCTGAAATCCTTATCGTGATCAACGGTTTTATAGACAAGCACAAAACAGGTGGTATAACTCTTCTATCAAATTCTTAGTTCTGCACAGATTTCTACTAAAAATTCGACAAATAGTTCTAGACTGTCATATATCAAATCAGAATAAAAATTGACAATCGGTACCTGGGAAAGACCATGAGCACGATGGAGAAGACGAAGAAGATGCAATAATTTACGCGGGTCCATAATTCAGCTAACTGTGAAACAACTATGATACCTACTCGCATCTTCTAACAATAAGTATCATATATAGACCAAAACTGCAATATCGTAATTTTCAGTATCATTATCTCACCATCAACGTTTATTACGAAATGGAGACAACAAAACAAATTAGCACGATAGTATGTCATTACATGACTTCGATTGGAGACAACAATTATTAGAGGAAGACAACTAAGCTAAATTATCGATTATGTTACGGTATGTGAAACAACTTCTAGACTAATCAAGTGAATACATGTTTTCTTCTTCCCAATCGATAATATCTTCTACCACATCTCCTCCGCATCTTCCAGCTTCTCCTTGAGCTCGAGCATTTGACGGACTTGCTGCAATTATCGATTTGAATAACCAATCGAAGAAATCGATAGCGCCGTAACCCTACCGTATCCCAATACCGTACCTCGTCCACACTCAGCTCCTCCTCCTCTCCATACGCCGGTCTCGTGTAGTAGTCCACCAACTCCAGGATGCGAGTCTGCAATATCGATCGATAAGTATACCGTAATCAATCCTGCTACCGTACCTTGGCTCCCTCAATGCCTTCCGGCGTGCCCTCGAGCTGCACCGTCTCGTAGTCGCCGCCCTCCTGCAACGAATAGGTTACGGTAGTAGTCGATTTTCCGAGCAAATACAGTGTTTATAGAGCAAAAAACGCAATTTTTGAATAACTAATCGATAATCAATCGATAACCTGCGAGATCTGCATGCGCACGCGGAACTGCCTGCTCAGCTTCTTGATGCGGTCGCCGCCCTTGCCTGTGAGAGAGATACGGTATGAATTGGGAAATCAATCAACAACAGAAAAAAAACAGAATTTTGATCAGTCTTCAATTACTAGGTTCTCACAACAACCTAATGTAAATAGGATTCTCAAGCACGCCACTTTCGAGTTCCAGAAAGATTCCAAAAATGTTGGTGGCTCGACCGACTGACTCTGGTGTGCCAATCCAACTTGGAATCAAGCAAATTCCCAACTTGCCTCCAAGCTTGATGGCAAGTTGGAAAAGTACTTGATTCCAAGTTGGATCGGCCAGGGGGCGGAGCTTGGTTACGGTAGCTCTGACATGGTTCCTTCCACCCAAAGAACACTATTGATTGAAGACAGCAGAAGCTGCCTTGTACCGTAACCGAGCCCCACGCGGTAAAACCGTGTGGGGCCGGCCACATCCAAAAGACGGTCTTGCCGGGACCGTAGCCGGTTAGGCGCCGTCGCGCCTAAGTTCGGTTTTGAGGGTGCTGCGAGAGGGGATCTTATGGAGAAGCTGCACTCTAGACGCGACGGCTTATACTTTACAACTCTGTCTTCTCTGCGTCTCTCAGTCCAGGCACTCTCTCGTACTTGACCCCAAGTTGGGAAATCCAGATGGGGGTACTGTACTTGATTCCAAGTTGGAAACGCCACTTCGCTTGATTCCAAGTTGGTTCGGCACACCAGAGGATGCAGTCTTTTCATATTCAATGGTATCCAAACTAATTTTATTGACTGACATCAAAACAAACATCAAATGGAGCTTTCGGGAACCTCGCTCTCTACTTAACTAATCAACGTGATCAACCCCACCAATGACATATCCGATCGCCTCGGCGGGTATCTTCATCTCGTCCCTGTTCTTTCTGCGCTTCGCGTCCGTGATTAGGGCGTCGATTGCGAGTTCGACCAGCACGATCTTAATTAGTTAATTAATTAACTAATTAGTTGATTAATTAACTGATTAGTTGATTAATTAATAATCATAGTTATAAGCAATCAGGAGATATCAAATGCCTAGAGGATATCAGCAAGAGTGAACTAGCTGATTTAGTGAGAACGAAACAATGGGGTTGAGGATTGCGGTTGCATTTTTCTGTCAAGATGAATCTACGAATACAACCACAATGAGTTCTACGCAATTGTGGAGAGTAAAATTCATAATGTTTTTGTATGTTTGAAAACTTCAACTAATCGATAATCAGCTACCATATCGCCTTCCCCACGGGACCCTACCGTACCTCCTGAAGAGCAAATCAATCGATAACCGTATACCTGCTCCTTGGTCTGGGCGTGGACGCGCAGGAAGTGCGTGCGCTCGTCCTTCTCCGACGGCGGCTCCTCCTCGTTGTCCCCTGATTGTGAGCAGATCAATCAATCAATACGATAGGTTACGATAGCTCGTGGTGCCACACAACGATGCTATGAGAAAACATCGACTGTCCAGATGCACGCACAGCGCCACCCCCACACCACACGTAACACTACTATAGTAATAGGAAATGTCGACAATGTAGCTGCACGCCCCGTACCACCATCCACACCACACCACTCACAGTTGCTCGCCGCGTCCTCGTACGCACGGAGCGCGTCGATGTTGTGGTGCAGCTCGTTCGGGCCGTACGAGATCAGGTTGATGAACGTCTGAAATGGGAAATCGACAATCATACAAAAACCGAGCACGGTCGATCGCTAAAGACCAAGGGAACGACAAGTTCACGAATGACTGTAACAAGTAACTACTAGTTACTAATTACCTTTTTTCGGAAATCACAAGCTTGTCATGGTTCACTCGAAACAAACCAAAAAATGGAGAGTTTTAGACGATCAAAGCCGCTCACCCTCGTCTCGAGTTCGATCTTCCTGATATTGCGCAGATGCCTACCCAGCACGACGCCCACGTAGTCGTCCTCGATGAAGATGAACTTTTCCTGGCGCGCGCCTGCGAATTAAGTTGTACTTGAAACCTTTTTTTTTTTTTTTAACCTATTTTTAATACGAAAATGGTGTAGTAAACCCTGCAAATGCGCCTATCAGCCGCAGTAAACAGCGTGGACTGCTCCGTTGGGCGATCAGGGACAACTTCCAAATGTAAAAAAAAACAAATCAACAACTCACGACTCTCGCCGTAGAGCGGGATCGAGGGAGTGGCGGCGGCAGTGGAGGCAGCTCCCTCCCTTCCCATCACTCGTCTCGCCGCTTTCCACAGCAGGAACAGCGAGGAGGGCAGGACGACGGCACCCGCGAGTCCGCCCAGCGTCCACTTGGAGATCATCGAATCGGGCATGTAGAGTCTGTGCATAGCTGAACGTTTTTCTGCAACAAACGATCAAAAAAGGTAGTAGAAACGCGAGGCAAAGCAAGGGTAACCAGAGGGGACACTTGGTGATCAACGAATCGGGCATCTTTGAGCGAATTGTATCAACAAATTAACAAATCTGACAATAGAAACGCGAGAGAACAGACAAGGAACCACGAAATCGAAAAAAAGTCGATTCATCACTGGATGGCAACCTGATATTCGCGGACTAAATAAAACAGTATGCAAATTGTATTGATCAGATTGCGAAAAATTTCTGATTTACATTATAGTTGCGAATTTTAATAGTGGGGAGAAATCTAGTGGGAAAATGAAGAGAACTGAACAACGTATTCACCCGATCTATCACGAAAAGAATGCAAAAATTCGCAGCGGGCAGGATTCGAACCTACGCGGGCAGAGCCCATTTGATTTCGAGTCAAACTCCTTAACCACTCGGACACCGCTGCTCACGCTCCCAAGCTTTTCATTGTCATAGAAGAGCTAGCTTTCGCAAATAAAAAAAGCGTTCTCGCTTATTGTTACGCGCTCTATTTTTTTTGTTTGCCTAATAAACGAGTATACCAAAAACATGTTAAGGAGCAGCCCAGAGTGGTTACAGATTTCCAGAATCAAGCTGTTCTGCATTTAATTAACTATTATTCCTTGAAAGGTAGAGCACTGTACAATGGGCTTGGCATTTTGATTCCCAAACGACCGCCTCTCTTTGCAAAGTGAAGAGCGGAATGATTCTCAAAGCCGCTTTCCTCTCTAATCGAAGAATCAAATGATTCTTCTCTCGAGCTGAGTGAAGAATCAAATGATTCTCTGGAATTTATGCCTTCGAAACCACTCTGTTAATCTACGGAAAGTCGTTTCTATTTGGGCATGACAACTAAAGAATGGTATTTACTGACTGGCTATATAGGGAAACGGTAATTGGCAAAATGCCTGGTTCAATTTTAAAGCCTCCTTTGCAAATTTTGAGTGTCAAATTACCATTAACTCAACCTAAACGATAATATCGGAATGTTCTTAGAAGTTTGGGTTATGTGGAAGCAGATACCAGTGATTTACGAGTCTCTGCAGGAGCTAACAAACCCTCACAGAAATCAAAATCACTCAATCTTGCTGTAAGTTAGGTTACGGCTTGTGCACGTGAAGAAGAGCATCGTGTTAAAATTTGAAGGCATTTGGAGCCTTGGTTGCAGAGATATGGTACGAAGAATCAAATGATTCTCAGAATCAACCGATTCTGAGAATCAGTTGAAGAGGAATGAGAAGAATCAAATGATTCCCAGAATCATCAAAGAATCAAAATGCCAAGCCTACTGTACAACCAACAGATATTATTTATCTTTACAAACAAAATTCAATTTCATCATTGGATAAAATCTCTTATCAATGAAAAGCTCAGGACAATGGAATTATTGTACGAAAATTCAACGAATATTACAACTCTCGTTTGAGTGACACATCTAGAAACTCGGAAAGCTCAAATAATTATGAGAATCACATTTTTCACAAGCAGAATTCAATATGCGAAGAGGTGCAGCTACCGTAATTGAACAACATTGGGTCGATACAAGATTATGCGATAACGGAAATCAATCACTAAACGGAAATGGTAACCTACGGGCAAGGAACATGACTAGAGATCAAAGATCAACGCATCATTTGGGCGGGAATAGTCCGATAATGTCGGATGGCGAGAAACCGTGCGCTGCGATTGTTGTTGTCCTGCAAAAATCGATAATCAATCGATATTTACTCAATTTACTCACCAATCAATACTCTGGCTGGCGCTGCTCCAGTAGGGAAAGCCCTCATTGTGCTGGGGCAAGATCGATAACTGAAATTTAGGATGCCGTAACTCTACTACGGTACCGATCGATAACCTCAAGTTACCGTACCTGCTTCGCCAGAATGCCTGCGTACACGTCGTCAAAGGCGTACAGCTTCAGGAAGAGACTGCCTGAATTCAGCATACTGTAACTACCGTAACCTATGCTACAGTATCCAGCTATGAGGTGTGCAGAGTTACCGTACCATAGTAGAATCTCTTTGCTGTGTGGGCCGACAGAAGAACAGCGCCGGCCGTAATATACGGTGGGTAGGCATCGAAGGGATAGTCGGCGAGGGAGACCTGAGAGAGAGAGAGGTGGGATTACTGTCTGGAATCTACTGTAACCCTGTGACTGAATTGTTCTCTCATTGGTCATGTGCGCATCACAATGCGCATCACCGAGTCGCCACCCAAACTACCATCGAAGGGATGCTTCCTACAGCGATCAATACCACTTCAGGTTACCGTAATCGACTACCGTTTCCTCTACCGTACCCTGTGCTTGTGGAGCCAGAAGCGGAAGGGTGACGTCACCATGCGCCAGCCCTCGTACAGCGGCTCGTCTTCGCGACGAGACGAGAGCAGACGGATCTGAGGGAGGGGAGGATTGCGTCATTGAGAGGTACATTTCTTGTATTGGCAGAGAGAACAGCGATTTTTCCTATAGCCTAATCGCATACATGAAATAACAGCAGCGCGAAAACAGCAAGTTCAAACGATGCATTCCTTTTAATGATAGTCGTTGCCAAGTGATTGAAGGGTTCATCAACTTTCCCCGGATTCACAACCTCTACATGCACCTAAGACAACGCGAACACACCAAGTCTAACATGTAATTAGGAAAGCAATCTCTGACACTCATTGTCAGCCACTCACAAGTGAATCAGCGAAAATCTTGTGGGATCGTGAAACACGAAAAGTTCAATTAGCAACAACATCGCAGATGACGTCACTCACCAGATTCCGCCTGCTAACCATGTAGTCGTCATCGATGAGCTACGACAGCGCAAAACACCATATTCAACAAATTTACAAGTCCCTCATCCTGGCCTCCTCTGACCATTCTATCCGATCATCTTTCTATTAGGTATGCGCTCCCAAATAATTGAAATATAGTAGTAATAATTGTAATATTCCCAATATAATCGCAAAATGAAAGCATCGTAGATGACGTCACTCACCAGATTCCGCCTGCTGACCATGTAATCGTCATCGATGAGCAACGTGAAGGCGGGCGCGCATTCTGATGCGAGGGAAGAGGCGGAGGCCAGCCAGAGCGAGAGTCCGAACTGGAAAGTTACAGTACATTAGTGTACTGATCGATAGATAGGCAGGCAAGTTGGGGGCACATGAAACAACCACAGAGCTTCACACAGCCTAGTATTCGAGAGGGAAAAGCGAATTGTAATATGAAACACAATCCTTTTAAAGAATATAAAAAGGAATAGCTGGATCAAACACCCAACGACTATTTTCATATATTCAACATCTTGAAACCTAAAATAATGAAACTCCATCTACCTTCCGCCCATTATTGTAGTACTGATCGGCGAAGTCCGTGGAGAGGAGGATGTCACTGCGAAATTATCCTATTAACATTATTAATAATATTATTTACAATTTTAATTATAAGTTAAAACTTATTCATAAATTAAAACTAAGGTAGAACTAACATCCATCAACCGAGAACAAATATTTTTTCGCAAACCCAGCGATGATCTTCATATTATCAACACCGAAGCTTTCATGAAAGATAGAAATTCAACTTGAGCCCGCTCAATCAAACCCACGAGTTTGTTTCACTTCAGCGATCAAAGTTTTTCGAAAGAATCGTTCTAGGAGAATCAATGACAAATACAAGAGAAGCGAGGCCTCCAAGGGGCGGAGCTTGTCTTTGATCTTTGATCTTTGCTCTCTCCCACTCACTGATGTTCGTCCGCCTCGCGCATCGCTTTATTCGATATTGATCGATCCGCCGAGGCTCCCAGCACGAACACGAACCTGAGCGGAATACGGTAAGATTACATTATCGATTAATTATCGAGAGTGACTCGATAAAACAAATTGTGACTTGATGAGGATAATAAGGTAATTGCAAAGGCAACCAGCCGTCGATCAACTATTTGCCGTTTATCGGCATTTAGGAACATGGTGAAACCGGGGATGGTCATGTTCGGCCCAAATGCTAGTTTGCACCTGATTCATTCGATGTTATCAGCTTCTTACAGCACCACACCATTTCTAGATTCTATGAAAGCCAAAAACTAATTGGCTGCAACATCACAACGACGTGGACGTCGCCCTCATTGTCTCAATAATCGAAATTCCCGCTACTCACCGTAATCCCCACTCGTCCTCCCGCTCCGCGCCGCCCCACGTGCGCCTGATCGCCGAGCGAGCCTGAATTATCGACTTTTGAATTACTAGAAAACAATATCCCATTTTTCACGACAATATCAAAAAACCTCGAAATTCCCAATGGCCGACTTGACGATGACGAGGAGGCGCGAGGACGGATTTGCTTCTGGAATAAGAATAATGTAATTTAATTTAATAATGATCGACCGACAGCTTACGAGATGCTCAGTTACTGACTACATTAATAAGAACGAGAAAAATGAAATTCACGGCCCAAAAACGCCAGAACACTTTGTTTTGAATCACGAAGCTGACAGATCGTTTAGGTTTCGCGTTTGCGATATATTTTGTGAGCTACTAAGAGCGCGATTTTGAGCCACTACCAGTCGCAAAAAATACAATTGTTCGCCACGTGCTTGTTGAGCACCATTGATACGTTTTTCGCTTCAAAGCTGCCGTACTCTACCGTTTACCGTAACCTTGTCGATCACCCCGATATCCCACTATTCCACAATCCGGCACCATTTCCACTACGCCACACACAGTCCAGCTATGTTGCTAACGGATGGTCCAATCTATTCTTCTAATTATCGCTAATTAACCTAATTAGTAAATTAATATGATAATCACACTCACCCCGATATCCGCCCCTTCCGCAGTCGGGCACCGCCTCCACGCTGCGGTTCCACGCGTTGGGCAAGCCGTGGATTGGCGCGCGCGAGCGGATCAGCTCTTCCACCTGATACGGTAATCGATTACTAACTGATACGGTAATAGATTGACGTGCTTTCATACTCCACCATCCTACAACTGTCTATCGAACTTTAGGAAGCTACCGTATTTCAATACCCATTCCGTGATCTACCGTAATCCATGTCAAAACTCTGGTCTACCGTAACCCCCAGCTACCGTACCTTCGCCCTGAGATTGACGTGCGGTGGCCAGGTGAACTCGGCGAAGCTTGTCGTGAACAGGTGGTCGGTCAGGCCTGCATTTAAGTAATCATTAAAATTAATAAAGTTAGATTATTGAAGCTCTCGCTTCCCTTTCGTGCGTTTACCGTGGATTCTGGATTAGTTTCTTCTTCTTCTATGAACAGCAACGCACTAGTAATCATTTCTAAGCGATAATGCGAAGATTATAGGCGCACAGTGAAACCCTAGAGTATCACATCAAATTCAGTTCGTGCTATCACAATGGAATCTGAATTAGTTTTTTTCTATGATCAGCAGCACACTAGTAATCATTTCCAAGCGATAATGAGAAGACTATACGAGCACGGTGAAACCAAAAAGGGGCCGCATAAAAATTCAGAAACGAGCTTGCATTTAGTTCGTTTTCAAGTTAGTTATTCTATACAATAATTGTGGATTGCTCTCGAATGTGCAATACTTTCATTACATAGAGATCATCATGACCATTTGTTCACGTTAGAGCACGCTTGGCCAATGCACAGTTCGGTTTCACCGCTCTAAACTTCATTGAATGCGCACCACAAGTAATAGCACTTCCCCCCGTTTTGAAAAAAAGCTCATCCACAGTATCAGTATCAGTATCAGTATTTATCAGGGGTCGCGTAAAGCGCTGATCAGGAAAGTCGGGACCAATCTTCTTTAGATAGACTCCACCATAGTTTGCCCATTCTTTGTCGTACTTCCTTCACCCATCTCTCCTTTGGCCTCAGAGTAGAGCGACCTCCCGAAAATTCGGGTGTACCCCCGCAATCGACCCCCTCCGACCCCTTGTATAGCCGCAATTTATCGAAATTCCAGGCACCAATCGAGTCGAGCCACCCCGCCCCTCCCCCTCACTCAGTAAATCGATATGACCCTAAAATCATGTTATCGACAATAGACCTTCTTCCCACCCCTAGTATAGCCACAATTCATCAACATTTCAGGATTTGAGCAATCGGAGAGCCGCGCCCTCCAGCCACCCGCTCATTCATCGATTGTATATTTATGATTGTACGATAAAGTTGTTTATACCCTTGTGCTCAATGATAGTTACATACTCAGAAATTAGAAAAGAAAGAGGGAGAGATCTCGAGAAGAATAGATTATTTGAAAGCGAGGAAAGATATAGCAAAAGAAGGAAGAAAGTAAACGAAAAGGAAAGGAAGATTGGCGTTCAATGCGTGGAGGGAGTAGAGATACCAGAGAAAAGAAGAGACACGCGAAATAGCATGCGAAAAGGCGAGAGCGAGACGTCAGAGAAAAAGCGAAATAGTGCGCGGAAAGGAGAGAGTGTCAGACGACGAGAGTAATTTACGCTCTCCATGCACTTCGTAGCGATTTCATGTTTAAATGATAAAAATTTGGAATTTCGGGGTTATTACTTGATAGAGCATAGCGAAATTAGTCGACCACAGCAAACCGCATGTCAAAAGATGCCCTTTTACTCAAATGGGATCCATCCCGAATAGGTCCCGAACGCTTGCTTTCGAGAAATGCAAAGTTCGGGTGGTTTTCGGTACTAGTCATAGAGGGCTTCAAACTTGCTCTTTTTCATCTTTTTTTTTTTAAAAAAGACGGCCTCGATGAGACCGTCAGTGCTATAACCGCGAAAATCGATAATTTTTTCTCAATAACAAGATATTGAGGGAAACGTGAGGAAAGAAACGCCAAAGCGATGTCATGATTTCAGATTCGACTGTGCGATGTATTGTATGCATTATTCAGTTCCCAAGAGCCATGATAACCTCGATATAACCCCGATTTTTAATGTTTTCATCATTTTAAGCATGGAAAGTAGTGTACTCTCGTCGTCTGACACTCTCCTTTGCGCGCACTATTTCGATTTTTCTCTGACGTCTCGCTCTCGCCTTTTCGCATGCTATTTCGCGTGTCTCTTCTTTTCTCTGGTATCTCTACTCCCTCCACGCGTTGAACGCCAATCTTCCTTTCCTTTTCGTTTACTTTCTTCCTTCTTTTGCTATATCTTTCCTCGCTTTCAAATAATCTATTCTTCTCGAGATCTCTCCCTCTTTCTCTTCTAATTTCTGAGTATGTAACTATCATTGAGCACAAGGGGATAAACAACTTTATCGTACAATCATAAATATACAAATCGATGGCGAGGGGGGAGGGGCGTGGGCGGTTCGGCTTGCCGATCGATCAAATCCTGAAATGTTGATGATTTGTGGCTATCATACGTGTCCACGCCGCCGGCGCCAACGCAGGGTTGCCTGGCGACCCCGCGCTGGAGGGAATCTCTCGTCTCGTAAACAGCGTGCTCTCTAGACGCGACGGGTTAGAGACAGGAGCGAGGCGCGGGGCCGGAGCGTGCAGGGCGGAGTTTCGGGTCAGGCACAGGGCGGGTCTCCGGTCGAACACCCAATGATGCGACCCGAGGCCAGCCCGGTGCATGGCCCGAAACTCCGCCCTGCACGCTCCGGCCTCCTGTCGGGGTCGCGTCTAGAGAGTACGCTGTTTACGAGATGAGAGATTCCAGCGCGGGGTCGCCAGAAGACCCTGCGCATGCCGCCAGTGCTGGACACGTATGGTGGCTATACTAGGGGATCGATTGTCGATTGCGTGATTTTAGGGTCGGATCAATATGGTGAGCAAAAAAGGCATGAGAATCGACATGACGCGCCATACAAATGTCGAGGGCCCCGACCTTGTAGGAAAGGCGTCTCTAGACGCGCCGGGTTTGCGAGGGAAGCGAAGTCTAGCCTACCTCTTCCCTCTCCCCCCCTCTATCGTAAACGAGTATCGAGTATCTATGGGTGCCCGAAAGCAAAATGATTTCTTGTCCCCCTTATGTGCTTTTTAGACCACTATTGTCTGAAAAACACATAAGGGGGGACCCTTATGTGAAAAACTATTCGTCGACCAAGTTGTTTTTTGGAGTAATGCGTAAAGACACTAAAACAAAACCGTAAACCTGGATTTCATCAAATCCAAAGCGAAGCTTTGGAAAAAAATGAAAAATTGAGTTTTGTACCCCCGCAAAACCCCCGGCCTGTACCCCCGCAAGGTCCCGAGGTTCGGGAGTCGCACTCAACACTG